>CANXYC010542301.1:0-14881 GCA_948193065.1 Aleurites moluccanus | reverse complement strand
TCATTGTGGGTTTTCGATATGAGCATTATGCTGTGACTATATGTGATCATGTGTTATATGCTGATTTGATTGAATTGCCTATGCTTGAGTTTGATGTCATTCTAGGCATGGATTGGTTGACAACCCATAAAGCTGTGATTGATTATTTTATGAAGCATATAGATTTCAGGCTTGGTGATTGGGAGACCTTTAGCTTCCAAGAGGAAGTAAATAGATGTGCATCGGGTTTAATATCGGTGATTGGGGCGAGTTGATTGATTCGGATGGGATGTAAAGCGTATTTGGCTGCAGTAGTAGATACTATTAAAGCATCAGTTGCATTGGATGATATTCCTATTGTAAGGGAATTTCGGGATGTGTTTCTAGATGATCTACCAGGGTTACCTCTTGAAAGAGAGATAGAGTTTGAGATTGATGTATACCCAGGTACTGATCCAGTTTCTATTACACCGTATCGTATGGCTCCACCTGAATTGAAAGAACTAAAAGTGCAGTTGCAGGAACTCCTTGAAAAGGGGTTTATTCACCCTAGCAGTTCACCCTGCGGAGCCCCAGTATTATTTGTTAAGAAGAAAGATGAGTCACTTCGGATGTGTATCGATTATAGACAATTGAACAAAGTGACCGTGAAGATCAAATACCCTTTACCCAGGATTGATGATCTCTTTGATCAATTGTATGGATCTTGCTAATTTTCAAAAATTGATTTGAGATTAGGGTATTACCAGTTGCAGATTAAAGCAGAGCATATTCGAAAAACTGCTTTCAGAACCCGATATGGCCATTATGAGTTCTTGGTACTGCCATTTGGGTTAACAAATGCTCCTACAACTTTTGTGGATTTGATGAATCGGGTATTCCGACCCTATCTTGATCGGTTCATCATTGTTTTTATTGATGATATATTGGTGTACTAAAAAAGCAGAGAAGAGCATGAGGAGCGCCTTAAAATCACATTGCAAACTTTGAGGGAGAATCAACTTTTTGCAAAGCTCTCTAAATGTGAATTTTGGCTGAATGAGGTGACCTTTTTGGGGCATGTTATTGGGAAGAATGGTCTTAAAGTCGACCCGCAAAAAGTTGAAGCGGTCGCAAATTGGCCACGCCCTACCACAGTGACGGAAGTGCGTAGTTTCCTTGGTTTGGCAGGATACTACCGTCGGTTTGTAAAGGATTTTTCCAAAGTTGCTTCTCCTCTAACGAAGCTAACCAGGAAAGATGTAAAGTTCCAGTGGGATGATAGGTGTGAGATGAGTTTTCAGACCTTGAAGAACTGTCTTACGAGTGCTCCAGTTTTGGCACTACCTATTAAGACTGGTACGTTCTCCACTTATTATGATGCTTCCAGAATTGGTTTGGGATGTGTATTGATGCAAGATGGGAAGGTGATTGCATATGCATCTCGAAAACTAAAGAAGCATGAGGTGAACTATCCCACCCATGACTTGGAGTTAGCAGCGGTTATTTTTGCTTTGAAGATATGGAGACACTATCTCTATGGGGTGAAATGTGAAATATACACTGACCATAAAAGTTTCCAATATCTCTTACAGCAGAAAGAGTTAAACCTGCAACAGAGACGGTGGGTAGAGCTACTGAAAGATTATGATTGTCAAATATTCTATCACCCAGGGAAAGCAAATGTAGTGGTAGATGCTTTGAGCCGTAAGTTGATGGGAAGTTTATCGCATGTATTGGCTACAAAGAGGTCTTTGGTACAGGATCTTTGAGAATTATTTGCTATGGTTCTACAGTTTGATTTGGAAACTAGAGGGCAGCAGTCTATACTAGTGGCATAGTTTTAGGTGAAACCACTGTTACTTGATGATATTAAAAACTCTCAGAATGTTGATCCGCAGTTAGTTCGGATTAGAGAGTTGTTACAAGAGGAGAAAGCTCCAGATTTCATAGATGATGGAGGGGTATTGAAATGTAAAGGGCGGTTATGTGTACCGGATGTGAAGGGGCTTCGGGAGCAAATTATGCGATAGATACATTACTCTCCTCATATAGTGCACCCTGGTAGAACAAAAATGTACCATGATTTGAAAGCTCATTACTGGTGGCCGAATATGAATAGCGATGTTGCTCAATGTGTATCTACCTGTTTAGCTTGTCAACAAGTAAAATTTGAACATCAGAAGCCCTCTGGTTTATTACAGGAGATAGAGTTACCGGAATGGAAATGGGAACAAGTTACTTGTTTCAGGCTTAGGTGGTTTATTGCAGGGTGTTCAGATCGTATTTGGATAAGTTTGTCATCTCCAAATCATGAGTTGGATAATTTGCTTCATGCTTCTTTAACTGACGAGAAGCATAAGCAATTACACTACACATCTGCATCAGTACACACCCTAGGCCAATCCGTGAAGCATCACAATAGATTTTAAATTTCTCCCCCTCAACTGGTAATGCCAAAACCGGAGCACTGGTAAGGCAATACTTCAGAGTCTGGAAGCTACGGTCACACTCATTTGTCCATACATATCGCTCCTATTTCCTCATTAGTCTAATCAAAGGAGCTGCAATCCGGGAGAAATCCTTCACAAACCTCCTGTAATATCCAGCCATACCTAGAAAACTGCGCACCTTTGAAATACTGATAGGCTGGGGCCAATTAGCTACTGCCTCAATCTTCTGAGGATCCACCATAATACCATCCTTGCAGATAACATGCCCAAGGAAGCACACCTCAGTCAACCAGAACTGACACTTAGATAATTTAGCATACAGCTGATGCTCCCGAAGTGTCTGTAGCACAATCCTCAAATGCTCCCTGTGCTCCTCCGTACTCCTGGAATAAATAAGTATGTCATCAATGAAGACGATGACAAACTTATCCAAATACGATCTGAACACCCTATTCATCAGATCCATGAAAGCTGCTGGAGCATTGGTCAACCCAAATGGCAACACCTAAAACTCATAATGACCATAGTGGGTTCTGAAAGTAGTCTTGAGTATATCACTCTGCTTAATCTTCAACTGATGATACCCAGACCTTAAATCAATCTTAGAAAAATGGTTGGCACCCTGCAGCTGATCAAATAAGTCATCTATCCAAGGCAATGGATACTTGTTCTTCACTGTGACTTTGTTCAGCTGTCTATAATCTATACACATCCTCAATGAGCCATCTTTCTTTCTCACAAACAGTACCGGTGCACCCCAAGGAGAACTGCTCGGTCTGATAAACCCTCTATCCAATAACTCCTGTAACTGTGTCTTCAACTCCTTCGATTCAGCTGGAGCCATTCTGTATGGTGGAATGGATATCAGGTTTGTACCTACATGCACCTCTATCTCAAACTCAATCTCCCTGTCAGGGGGCAATCCTGGCAACTCCTCAGGAAATACGTCAGGAAACTCCTGAACAACCGGTATCTGATCCAACTGAACAGAAGATCTCTGTACATCTACTACATGTGCTAAATAGGCTGAACAACCTTTACCAATCATCCTTCTAGCTTGGATAGCAGAAATCAAGTTAACTCGGAACTTCCGAATATCACCCTAAAACTTAAACTCTGGCTGCCCCTCAAGCTGGAATCTAACCCTCTTCCGATAATAGTCTATCACTGCCCAGTGTCTCGTCAACCAATCCATACTCAATATAACGTCTAACTCAAGCACAGGCAACTCAATCAAATTAGCATATAGAATACGATCATCAATCTCAACAATACAATCAGGATAGAAATGATCAACATCCATAACATCACCCATAGGAGTACCAATAGTCAATGGCACATCTAATAATCTCCTCTCCTTATTCAATTTGGGTGCAAAATGTGGTGACACAAAAGAATGAGTTGCACCCGAATCAAATAAGGCATTAACAATATCATTCTGAACCAAAATAGTACCTGTAACAAACAACATTGTCTGATCTCTAGGAATCCTGAGTATTAACAGCAAATACTCTGCCCTGGCCCCCACCAGCTGGAGCTTGACTATCACTGGGAGCCTGACCTTTCCTGCCTCTACCTCTAGCTGTAGCCTCTCTGCCCATATTATGACTCGTTTGAACCACTAGATGAGAAACTATGACAGATGGCTGCTGCTACTGCTCACACCATATAAGACATCTATTAATGAAGTGACCCTGCTGGCCACACTTCAAACATGCCCTTGTCTATAACCGGCACTCCCCTTCGTGCCTCTGTCCATAAAACCCACAAACTAGTATACCAGGTACCTGTACTGCTGGTCTAGATAAGTCCTTTGAGTAAGCAGGTGTAGACCATGCCGCTGGTAGTCCCCTACTTTGTAATCTCCACCTCTGACTACCACCTAATGATCTCTGCTAGAATCGGGGTATTGGCTCAACTGGTCTAGAATGGGAGCTGCTCTCCCCCCTCCTACTCTGTGATCCTGGACCACCCTTCCTCTTCTGGTCCCTCTTTGCCCTCTCAGCTTTATATTTCTCCTCCATCTGAGTAGCCTTGTCTATCACTGTAGTCAAAGAAGTGAACTCTGTAGCTAACAAGGCATTATGCAGTGCAGCATGTAAACTCCTTCGAAATCTACTAATCAGATCTGCCTCCGTCGGTACTATATGATCTGCATATCTACTCATCCAGATAAACTCCTCGGCATACTCCTCTACTGATCTATCTCCCTACTCAAGCTGCTCAAATCTCACCAGATTACGGGTCCTAACACCCTCAGTAATAAACTCATCAATCAGACCCTACCTGAACTCTGCCCAAGTAAGTGGGTGCTCTCAATAAAGTTTAGTCTCCATATGCCTAGAGAACCATGTCCATGCTTTACCCTTAAGCAATAGACCTACCAACTCAAGATCTCAACTCTGAACAAGGTAGTCTCCTCACTACCTTCTCTACCTCCTCCAGAAAATCAACAGGATCTATACCCCTATCTCCTCTGAACTCTAGTAAGTTTAGCCTCAGAAAGATAAACATGGATACTCCTCCCTTTTCAATCTCTCTCCTACCACCCTATACAATTGGCTCCCTCTGAGCCCCCACTGGCTGCATAGGAGCCGGTGCCACTGCCTCAGGCACTACTGGTGGAGGTACTACTGCAGGAGCAGGTGGTGGCTGTGCCTGCTGTCTCTCCCTCCTAATCTCAACCATCTCCCTCCTCAACTCCATCAATCCTCTCATCATCTCTACCCTCTAAGGGTCATCTCCCCTCTCTAAATCCTCTGAAGTCCGTCGAAATCAAGACGGACCCTCTGATACACTAATCTCCCTCACTAGGGACTCATTGGAGGCAACCTTAGCCTTATTGGTATCTCTGCCTCTGCTATCAGACATCTCTGTAATCTGTTGGAAAAAATGAAAACAGTATCAGAAAAATACAAAAACACAGAATAATCACATATAACAGACGATAACAATAAAGGACGACAAAGGAAATCCTATGCTCTATGGTATACCTAATTCTACCCCATTATGTACTTAATCACTATTCCTCTGTAATTCAGTCACTATTCATCTATAACCTAGATTCACTGTCTGTAAACCTAGTGCTCTGATACCACCTCTGTCACGACCCTATTTCCCAGACCGCGACGATCCTAGGACACGAGAGATGCCAATGGCGACCGGCACCCGTAGAACCCAGTATCATATACATCATCTATAAACTTCAATATTTTATTCATATTAATTAATTACCAGTCATTCTGTTAACATGTCATGCATTTTGTAATCATTCTGCAATTGGCTGTAACATTCACATATCATGTCATAATACCATCATATAACTCAATATATCAATATCAATATATCATATACAATGTTCATCTCCTAGCTAACCCAATACATACCCATGGAGCAGCTAGATAATGAACACCAAAATAATACAAAATATATCAGAATCCAAAAAATATACATCAAAGATTGTTGCAGATATCCCAGGATGATAGAAGACAGGAATCTATAGTCTACTCCTCTCTTGAACTGGGTAAACAATGAAAGAATGAGTATAGATGATACTCAGTGAATTTACATGCATCACCAATGAAATAAAAGCTCAAATAGTGGTTTGTACATGATAAGGAATAATGGTACAGTGTAAATCATATAAGTTATAGAATCAATATCGGTAAACAATAGGAATAGCAATGGTCATATCCAATCAGGGAAATCAATATGGTAAGACAGATAGAGGGCCATGAATACATAGACTATGTGTAATCATACAGTCAATCACATATCACATAGGCATAAGACTGATCAGGTCCTATGGCTGGAACTAATAACCCTTCTCATCTAGGGCATCAATATCAATGTGCACATTGCCAACAATATGTACCCACTACCTTGTCGGTGAGGCAGTTCTGTCAAACCACATTTAGGTCAATAGAAAGGGATAATATGTCAATAGATACCATTATGCAACAATGGTACCATCACTGTCAATATAATCAATATCAATCAAATCAAGTAATATTTGAATCAATGACATAGTAAAATACAACATATGAGCAAGGATATAGGTTATGGTAAACAATAATGGTATGGAACAAAAGTTGGTTCGGCGGCCGAAAATGGTAGGTCAATTGGCATGCCAACGTCGCTGGCGACAATGGCATTCAATTGGTAGGCCTATGGCATGCAAACCAATAGGCCAATGGCAAATGAACTAGGCATTTCATCGAACACTTAGTGGGCATACATTGGCAAGCTAATAGGTTAGGTTATGGTTCAAATTTAGCTTGCCCAATCAAATCAACAACAAACCACATTGCAATACAAAGTATAGGTCTCAGAGAAACACAATTAAACAATATTAGAATGGATCAAATTACAAGAGAATTCAAGGCAAAAATCAAGAAAAACCAATGCAATAAAGGGTAAGGTAGGGTTCGACCACAAAGTGGCTTTTGACAAAGTGTTCCAATCAACAATTCAATGATACAAACATGTCAAATGATGAAATGTAAACTCACCTAAGCCTTTAAATAGCCAATGAACAAGTAAATTCCACCAATTCAACCGAAATGCCCAAATTTGCTTACTTTGAAAATCACTTTTGTTTAATCTCCAATTCTACATCAATTTATCCATCAATTAGTTATCCATTCATATCCAATTAACCATTTCTAACATCAATTAACAAAACCTAACACTAATTCAACAATTCATCCTTTACAACTTCAAATTCAACCATTCAAATTGGGGATTTCATCAAATTTGGATACATTAGTGCAATTAATCATCATACCCATTCAATTGAACCTAAATAACATCTAAATCATCAATCAAACTAAACAAAACAACTTTTGCCTCAAGAACACCCAAATGGCTGAAATCTCACCTCAATTATTCCTCCAAATCCTTTGCTCCAATCTTCAAATTAAGGATAGAAATGGAGTTAGCTACCTTGATTTGTTATTTTACTACAAATTTCCTTAAGATTTCTATATGTAATGAGAAGAAATGAAGATGAAGAAGAAGGAAAATGGTTTTGGCAATGGAGGAAGAAAAATGTAAAAGATGAGCACAAAATGGTGAAGGTAAAAACAAATAGAAAAATCAAATGGCAAATTACAACTAAAACCTCAAACTTCCATCTATTACACTTTGGTTCTTAAATCTTTTGTAATTTATTCTGACAATTCTGTTAGGATTTAGATATTAGAGTGGGGAGTGAATAGGCTTATTTTAATTTATACTTATAAAAATGGTTCTGGAGTCATTCTATAACCCCGACCGAACACTTTCCACTATTCACCTTGAATTTTCATTTATTTACAAAAATGCCACTACTTACTTTTTCAGTGTTCCTAAATGATTTTCACTTCTTTCTTTTTACCAAAATTACACATAAATTATGGTCATCTTTTACCCCCAGATCAACTTCAGAAATTCTTTCGTTGACCGGACTGCTAATTTTTTGGCAGTGTTCCTGACACCGTCAATTTTCGAAAAAGTTTCAAGTTTGCTTTCTAACTGTGTCTCTAAAATTATATCCCATCATTTCAAGACTAATGGACCACATAATGAGAATTAATTCATACATAAGAGTTAGGAACTTATAGGTTATTACAATGAACATGTATGTATGACATATTATGAAGTCTGAGTAATGATATGGTGGCATGTTTTGATGAATGTTACAGCCAACTGTAATAATTTCACACAGATTACAGAATGGAAGAATGAATAGTAACTAAGTAAATTAATTAATATTTTGATGGTTATAGATATTTGCATGTGATACTGGGTTATAGGGTGCTAGTCGCCATTGGCATCTCCTGCATCCTAGGACCGTCGCGTCCTGAAATCGGGTCGTGACAGAGGTAATCCTTATCCAACAAGGATTATATGAATTAAACTCTTTTAATTCATAATTAATTTTTCAATTAAACTTTTATAACATAAGTAGATCATGAGCAGTATCTAGCCACACATCAAGACCCCCAAGTAATCAAAAAGTACTTGTGATAAATACGAAACCCTTATACATAATAATATTGTGTTAGTAGTTCCTTCAATTACTTTTACCATGTTCAGTTTAATGTATGGACTTTGTGTTAACTCCACTAAGCTGGCGCCACCACACTTAGCCAGAACAGTAGTTCCTTATCCTTATGCCTCATTACTAAAATTGACTTCCTTAAAGGCCATCTTTAAGTATAGTTTACTTTGGCTAGAGATTTCCAGTAATGATCTCTTACAAGAAGCCTTAGGTAATACCCTCCTTCTAATAGGAGTTATAAATTTCTTTATTGATTACTTAAATGTCTACAAGTGCCTCTAACTATACCCAATGTCCGCCTTATAAGTAGACCCTTTAGGAGAGCAAGGTATGAAATCAAAGCATAGCCTGTTCACTTTGGATCACTCTTAAGTATCTCAAGTTCAAGGACATTTGCACATTGCTATGTTGAGATGTATCATTAACAAGGTTTAGAATTCCATATGATAATCTCAGGCGATCACTCTAATGTACTTACTACTCCTAATAAGCATCCATATGTTATACTTAGACATCTCTATGTCCGCATCTTTATGAGATCAGATGATTTGATCAAATCAAATAGTATACACAAGTGCTAGTGTTTACGAATCAATAATGTCCCATATTATTAATTCTATGACTAAGAATATTTTAGGTAAAACATAATTGCACATGATAAGCATCTCACTATCATGATCACATCATAAATGCCTTCATGCTATGTTTACACTATGAACTTTATTAAGTAATTATACGATTTTATTCTAAATATAAATAAATCACTGGTTAATAAAGAATGCCTTTTATTAATATTATCTAAAATAATCATTACAATGATTGTCTTTAGAGTACCTATGCTAACATAACTCACCTCCAATAGAGCAAGCAATCTAATTCAAAGTTCAAAGACTCTTGACCAAACTCCAATTAATTCCAAAATTCAAGTAACATACAAGCCTAACCACGATTTCAACAAAATAAAATTTAGGGTTTTCTTTACCCAACATCATCCATTTTAAATTCTTGCAATTATAGACTTTCTAACTCTACTTAGATGGTTCTTAAACTTAATTGACCATTCTTCAATTTTTTTTATGGAAGATTAGAGAAATGGGCACTATCCACTTACTATTCATCCTTTGCCCTAATTCTCCCAATTAACTATTATCTTTAACCATAAATACATGTACATACTCCCCATAACTCAAATATAATTATTCTAACAACCTATAATCTCAAATCAAAACAAAATGGAGTTCCAGAGAAAATACCTCTTTCTCTTTAAGAGATGATTTTGGAGAAATCTTGATCTTTTAGAAGATTTAATGGACTTCCTATTGTCACGTCCCGATTTCGAAACATGACGGTCCTAGGATGCAGGAGATGCCAGAGGCAAACGACACCCGTAAAACTCAGTATCAAATCCTATAATCATTTACTATCAATTAATTAATCAATTCCTTAATTAAGTTCCATTCTGGCATTTTATAAAATATATGTAATTCATTATGCAATTGACTGTAATTATCATCATATCATGCCATAACATTAATTAATCTCCATATTATAACATACATATATAACTACAGTATAACTATGCCATTAAACACACCATGGAGCAATCTAAAATATTTACAACAAGTCTGTGTTAAAATAATTACATTGCTAATACAAACACTGCAAAATTCCTCAAAAAATAACAGTCGGGAATTTGCCTTCTGCTCTGCACCTGGAAAGGGAAGCAAATGAATGGGGTGAGTATAAAATACTCAGTGAATCTATTATGTATCGAACAAAAAAAATGGTTAGGATATCAAATAACAATAGGCAGATAATCAAAAAATATTAATATGCACAATGATAACAAAATAAAGAATCAAAATACAGTAAAAGACTATAGGATCAATGAACAAGTCAAAGAAGCTCATGTCATATAGATAAGACAGATGATGGGCCATAAAACTCATATATCATATGTCAATCACATATCAATAAACATAAGACTGATTAGATCTTATGATTAGGATAATTAACCCTTCCCAGCTAGGGCATCCAGTATACAATGTGTACATCACCAATGGTATTTACACGCTATCCCGTCGGTAAGAAAACTCTGTCAAATCACATTAGAACCAATATAATCATGGAAGAAAACCAATGATATCAATATATAACAATGGTCTTATAAATAATCAATAGCTCATGAAATAATCAAACGAGATTGCAAATAAGCAATGGATAAGCAATAAGAGGTAAGTAAACAATAACAATAGGTTTAGCAATTTAAATTGAGTTGGAACATAGGATGGTCATACATGATCAAATAGTTGGCACAATTGGCATGCCAATATTACTGACGACGATGGCATTCAAATAACGGTTGGCCTATGGCAAAATGAACTAGACATTTAATCAAACACATGGTGTGCAACATTGAATGGACAATTTGGCTAGGTTATAGTGTAACATTGATATTGCCCATATAATCAATGAACAACTCACAATCAATTCTACACAATAGGCATAGAATATCCATTAATAAACATCATGCAATGGATCAAATTGGCTAGTGAAACATGAAGAAAAACAAAACAAAATGTGGAGGAGTGAATAGTGCAAATAGGTTCGGACAAGAAGATAAATTTGGAGGAGGTTTCCAATCAACATTTCAATGCATTTGACATGTCAAATGATGCATATTAAATTCACCTCATATTTCAAATCACCTAGAAAAATTGATTTGCCACCAATTTTTTCAAAGAAGGCAAAAATAGCAATCTTCCTCTATTTGATTATCTATACCAAATCAATCATAAATCATCCATCCATTAGCCTCCAATTAACATATTCTAAGCTTAATTAGCATTAACTAACACTAATTTAAAGATTCAAATCACACAACTTGAACTAGGGTTTGCAAATTGGGGATAATTCACCAAATGCATCAATTGATACAAATTAACACTAAACCCATTTTATTTAACATCTAACACATCTAAATCAACCATTAAACTAAAGAAATCAACTTGTTAGCTTATGGTGATGATCCACCTGAAATTCCACTTCAATATATTCTTGAAATTCTTTAAGTTTCAAGGTAAGAAATGGATGGAAATGGAAGAAAAAGGTTTAATTCAAGTTTTCTTTAAGTTTTCCTTAAGAAAAAGCTTGAAAAATGGTGGAGGAAATGAAGAGTATGGTTTGGACAAAGCTAGAGGAAGAAGAGAAATGAGCAAAAAAATTCCAAAGGCATGCTTATATATTTTTCGTCTTTA
The DNA here is from genome assembly GCA_948193065.1 of Aleurites moluccanus. Taxonomy (NCBI): domain Eukaryota; kingdom Viridiplantae; phylum Streptophyta; class Magnoliopsida; order Malpighiales; family Euphorbiaceae; genus Aleurites; species Aleurites moluccanus. The sequence continues at coordinate 3,170 of CANXYC010542301.1, read as the reverse complement.
AACTATCCAATAATTGGACTTTGACCCATCTTCTTCTGTAATTTATTCTAACAATTCTATTGAGAATTGGATTTCAAAGTAGGAAATGAAATAGCTTCTTTTTATCTGTACTTTATTATAAAAATACTTTCAGAGCCATTATGAAACTCAGACATTGTGTTTCCCACTATACCCCTAAAGTTCAACTTATTTATGATTTTGCCATTACTCAAATTTTCTGTGTTCCAAAATATTTTTTAACTTTTTATTTTCATTAAAATTTCACACACACACACACACACACACACACACATATATATATATATGATTCTTTATCCTCTGGTCTAAATTAGAAATTTATCTATTAACCGAACTGCTATTTCCCCGAGCAGTGTAATTAATATCGATATTTTTCGAGACAGTATCACAAATACATTCTAACTGAGATTCAAAAATTTTCCTTAATTATCTTGGTGTTCTCAGTCTGATAACTAGTTATGTTATTGTGTTGTTATGGTAGTTTTCTAGGGTATTACACTTATAATATTTCCTTTCCAAAATAAAGCAATAGTTGTGGTATTAATACCTTAGAAGAATAAGTAGAGAATTTTAGGATTTATGGTGAAGAAATAAAGAAGAAAGATAGAAAAAATTGAATAGAGAAAAAATGAGGGCAGCCTATTTATAGAGTTATGCTACTGTTCAGGTTATTGTTAACTAAAGAAAATTTACCTTGACAGCACAGGCTAAACCGGCTATATCTTGGGCTAAAGATATCCAATCACTTCAATTCATTTTTTTCACTTAAATTAGACACAAAAAGTTACAACATATCAAAAATTCAGCTCAAAATATATATTATATAATTTATGGTGAATTTTTAAATTTAAATCTATCTCTCTGCAAGTGCCATCTAGGCAAGTTTTGTTTCTATCACTATATCTCCAAACGTGCATATCCAATTGAAAAAATGATTTACAGACACCTAGTAACACATAAATGAACACTTTTCATATTTTATACTTTGTCCAATTCATCCTCTAAAGTCCTCAAGTTAATTGGACACTCCCAGATTACCTACAAAATTAGCAATATAATCTAGTCCTAATCAAGGTGAAATATCTCCTCAGACACATAAAAGTTTACAAAACTTACTTAAAAGCATATATATGAGACATAACTATACAATTTTTATGTTTACACTTTTTTAAAATCCTTAAACTGACTTAAAGGCATATAGATGAGATATAACTATACAATTTTTATGTTTTACACTTTTCCAAATTCCTTCTTTAACGCTATGAAAATAAAGGTACAACATTTTGCTCACTTCTAAATATGAAAATCCTTAAAACCCTTTATAATAACCAATCCATTTCTTTTCTTTCCCAAACCAACACAAACCAAAACTAAAGTCCAAATCAAATCTCAAAGGTTACAAAACATCTAAACACTTTGAATAGACTATGATAACAAAAATCAAAGAAGAACATAATTAAAAGCAATTATAAATATCACAAACAATTCAAACTTATACAAAAAATAAAAATTAATTACATATACAACTCTGAACATATGCAAAATAGATAAAGGGCATTACATTCTTCCCTCATAACAGAAAATTCATCCCTGAATTTATGAAATAACTTGCCTTAAGTATGGAACAGTTGAGGATACTTAGTTTGCATACTAAGTTCACTCTCCCAAGTATATTTTTCCATTGATTGATTTCTCTAAAGAACTTTCTATAATACCCTAGAAAGCCATAACATGTATGCATGAATTAATTCTCAGTATGTGGTCCATTAGTCTTGAAATGGTGGGAAATAATTTTAGAAACACAGTTAGAAAGCAAACTTGAAACTTTTTTGGAAACTGGCGGTGTCGAGAATACTGCCGAGAAATTAGCAGTCCGGTCAACGGAAAAATTTCTGAAGTTGATCTGGGGTTAAAAGATGACCATAATTTATGTGTAATTTTGGTAAAAATAAAGAAGTGAAAATCATTTAGGAACACTGAAAAAGTAAGTAATGACATTTTTGTAAATAAATGAAAATTCAAGGTAAATAGTGGCAAGTGGTCGGTCGAGGTTACAGAATGACTCCAGAACTATTTTTATAAATAAGTATAAATTAAAATAAACCTATTCACTCTCCACTCTGATATCTAAATCCTGACAGAATTGTCAGAATAAATTACAGAAGATTTAAGGATCAAAGTGTAAAGAATGAAACTTAAGGGATTAAGTTGTAATTGTTCAAATTGGATTTTTTTTTAATATTGCCTTAACCATTTCGGATGAAGCATTTCCTTTTCTTCTTCTTGGTAGCCAAATACCATTTCTTCTCCTTCATCTTCATTTCTTCTTATTCCATATAGAAATCTTAAGGAAATTTGTAGTAAAATAGCAAATCAAGGTAGCTTAATCTAATTCTACCATTAATTTGAAGATTGGAGCAAAGGATTGGGAGGAAAATCTAAGGGAGCATTTCAGCCATCTTGGGGAATTTGAGGTGAGAGTTTATTTGTTTAGTTTGATTGATGATTTAGAGTTTATTTAGGTTCAATTAAATGGGTTTATGGTTATTTTGCTCCAATTTATCCAATTGAATGGAAATCCCCAAATTGTGTTGGCTATTTGAAGTTGTAAGATTTGATATGTTGAATTAGTGTTAGGATTTGTTAACTGATATTAGAAATGGTTAATTGGATATGAATGGATAACTAATTGATGGATTAATTGATGTAGAATTGGAGTGTGCTCAAAGGTGATATTCAAAGTGAGCAATTTTAGGGAGTTTGGTGGAATTAGTGGAATTGCATTGTGAATTGGCTATTTGGAGATTTAGGTGAGTTTACATTGCATTATTTAACATGTCTAAATGGTTAAATTGTTGATTGGAACCTTTTGGTGAAAAACCCTAAGTGGCTGAACCAACCTTGCCTTATATTGCCTATGTTTTTGCTCGATTTTCTTGATTTTTCCTTGCCAATTTGATCCTATTTTAATGTTGTTTAACTGTGTTTCTTGATAACTTGACTTATGTGACTTAGTGTTTGTTGAATTGGGCAAGTCAAATTTGCCATCAAACCTAACCTATTGGCTTGCCATTGTAGCCCACCAAGTGTTTGATGAAATGCCTAGTTCATTTGCCATTGGCCTATTGGTTTGCATGCCATAGGCCTACCAA
>CANXYC010542174.1:0-22879 GCA_948193065.1 Aleurites moluccanus | reverse complement strand
TCTTCTTCTCTCCGTTATTCTCCAGTTCTTCTCAGAATAGTTCCATTTATTGTCTAATGCATTAATACTCAGAATTAATGCATTAAATCTCTAGATTATCATATTTTAAGGCATCAATTGGCAATTTCAAGCAGATTTTCTCAGGAAATCAGTTTTTGAAGAAATAAGGTAAAATTTCTTCAAATGTCAATTTCTTGTTAGATTAATAAAGTCTGGTAGTTAGAATAGTTAATTATGGGTATATAGAATTTATTGCAAGTATTTTGAAGCTATTAATGGTAATTAATATTGGAGAAATCAGAATTTGTGGACTGTCATGAATAGTAGCGTGAACAGTAAATTCGAAATAAATTTCAGATTTTCTTTAAGAGATGAATTAAATTGATGTTGGAAATTAAAAATAGATACTATAAGATAGTTAGATTTTAAGAAATCATATTGAATATTATTGATTAAGGAAAACCCTAATTTTGAATATTTGGGGAAAATTTCTTAGGAGGAGAAAATCAAGGAAATTGAGGAGATTGTTGTGGAGCAAATTGTTAAAGGAAATTCAAGAGTAATTTGTGTATAGGTAAATATGAACATTGCATTTGTTTATTGCTTCTTTGAAATGACATGACCAAGCATTCTTAATGTTCACCCATATAATTCTCATATACTTGATATTGTATTATCGAACTGTTAAATGAAAATTTTATGATATCCTAAAACCGAAATTTACCATTTGTTCATGAGATTACCATGTGTATATATATATATATATATATATATATATATATATATATATATATATATTAAAAGTGACTTGGTCAACCTTCTTGGATCAAGTTCATATGATTCCTTCTTGTTAAACTTGACTGAAATTTCTGCTATATATTGATGGTCTTGTGACCAATATGTTTCTTATGAGATTGAAACTATATGACCCTATGGATAGAACGGTCTTCCCAATGAGAGTAAATTCATTGGTCCATTGTACACTTTGGGAACCTAGTTGATAGGGTTTTTATCAGGGGACCATGAGCTCTAGGCGTATGCCCAGCCAAGCATGCATTTGCGATAAGGTAGCAAGGACTACCGATGCTCTCTGTTGTGATAGGTAGCATGGCTACTGATGCACTCCGTAGTTCTACCATTTTACTTGATAGTGCTATTCAATTGTGAGCACTCCTGTTCTTGTAAGCCGAACCACATGATGATTCTTACCCATATTCTTGGAATTGATCTTTCCTTTGGAATAACATATATGTATATATATTTCTTTCATACTGCATGTTCATATCTTACTGTGTTGAAAGCTCACTCCTCTTCTGTGGATTTCAGATGATAGTGTAGTTCGTGAGGAAGCTAGTAGAGAAGATCAAACTTCTTGACTTACTCTTCCAAGAAGCCTCTATTGTAATCATTTTGATATATTTATGTATATTCATTGTATGGTATTATGGTTCAGTATATATTGGGAGTATACTCTAGAGCTCCGTAGTTGGTTATTGGGGATGATAATATTTTGATGTATAAATTGTTACCTTTTTAGGTTACCCTTATTCCTTAGTGATGTGGGATACATTTTTTGATCAGTAAGGAATAAGAGGAAATTATGAAATGATAAAAATAAAGATATGAATTATGCTTATATGGATCATAGAAATGAATATTGAATGATATCTACATTTGATATGAATGTGTAATTTAAATGAGATCCAGGATTTGGGAGTTCTACGAGTTTATGGTGGCCTTAAGCCTACCCTTGCCCTAGGACCGTCGCACCACTGGAGTCGGGGTGTGACAATAATATTAACTATAGTACTTACATTCACTCTCCACTTACTCAGAATGTTTCTCGATTTATACATCCTTGACATTCAACTAATGATTTATTATTCAACTTATTCATTAACTTTAAGTAATCTCAGTTTCTTATTCAGTAAATTCACTCTACATACACAATTTTCATTAACTGCTAACTCACACACTTTATTTTACTTTTAGAATTCATCATCCATTTCTCATTATTCATATACAGGCACATTCACCTGATTTCCCAAAGTTTTAAAGAACATCATTCGCCATACGTCATTACCATCACACATATACAATCATTACTTACTAAAGATGTCACGTCTCACTTTTGGAATGCGATGGTCTTAGGGCACAGGTAGACCTAAGGTCACCAAAAACCCATAGAATCCATTAACAACACCAAAATCAAACATTTATATCCAAAATTATCCATTAGATACATCAATTATATTTAAGTAAATCTAGTTTCATCATTTAACATTCTACATCCATAAAATAAACTTTAATTTTACATAAAATTTCGCTAAAGTTTCCTTTATACTATAATATAAATCCCAAAGAATAGTAATAATCATAATTTTTAACCATTACTCAACCTGCAATAAATAAATAAAAAATTCACTTCCCAATTGATTACACTCTTATAACCTCAACTTCACATTTTCTTTCACATCACAATCACATTTACACTTTACCCTCAATAACAATATGGTCGTAGGCAACATATCATATAACATTAAACATTAGACATTATATAGTATCAGTAGCAAATTATATCCAATTTGTATTAACACATATGTTGAGTATTCTAAAATTATGTCATAACACATATAGGATCACTAATAACTATTGTACCCCAGATTTTACCTATGCAGCTCTAGAGTATCAACAAACAGACTCCACAAAAGAATTAACACACTAGAGTCTTCAGTAGTCCCAAGTTCAAAAGAAAAGGGATGACTTGGGAATAACTGCTAATAATGAGTAATCTTCCTAGAAAAATAATAGAAATCCACATATGAGTATAAAATACTCAGTGAGTTATGCATATATTACCTTACTTGTGAGGCTAGGTAGGGAACTTAGCTCACAAGAAAGGAAATGATATCAATAAAATTGATTAAAATATATAATAACAAGTATGACCAGTTTCAAAGTAAAGGATTCATAAGAAAGATGAAATAAACAAATTATTCATTGGTAGAGTCATTTAGCATTTAGGCTCAATTATCAAGTTTCATCATAATGGTATTAAAGGTTGAAATTGTATCACATTATCATTATCAATGAGAAAATCATCATTGGATCATCTAAGCAGAAGCTACAGTCTAATAGCATGCTTTTCACTCATACGGTTGATCAGACCACATCGTTAGGACCTTAATCCCCTCCCAGCTAGGATCATTAAACCACTATGTACAATGTCATTAAGACCTTTGTCACTTCATTAATGCCATATAAATTGCTTAATCATTAAATGTCAAAAGAATAAACTTAATCACTTTCAAGGGTTTCATTTAATAAGGCATTCGGCCAGGAAATAGGGTAATTCAATAAATACAATCATTTAAACATGCCAATGAGTTCAAATAAACATATCAAGGAAATCTCAACAATTCCATTGGATAACAAATTCAAGTAAAGTAATATATATATTACTCACCTCACTAAGCACTTCATTGTTGCACTTTTCATTTCCTCTTTCTTTGGTCCATTATTTTAGCACTCGTGATACTTTTCACTGTCTTTTACTTATTCTTGACTCTACATATTCAATTAATTTCAATTTAGATATTATTTAACATAAAATTACTTTACTTATACTTATATTAAAGAAAATTTCAAAAATATCCAAGTTTTAAGTTTTATCTACATTAAACCTCAATGGCAGCCTGTGTTCCATTTCCCTTAACTCTTACTACATTTATCTAAATATTTTAATTCTTTTTCCAAATTAAACTAGACATATCAGGATCTAACATATCTAAAAATCACACTAATCTCACCACTACACAAATTATGGTATCAATTTAAACTTAGTCCATAACCATCCATGTTGCCCCTGCAATCTGCCCTGTAATCCTATTCTGGCAGTCTGTACTATTTTATCTCTAACTCAATCTATATGTAACTAATTACTGTAATTATTTTTCCTATTGAAAATAGACATATAATATTATAACATATCCAAATTTCATATCATTCTGATTACTACATCATTCTAAACAATTCATCAAAATTGAGCCTATTGTTCTGCAGTCCCTATCTGGACAGACCCTATTTCCATATCTATAATTAAGTCTGTGTTCATCCAATTAAAAAAAAGTTTTACATTAATTTAGATGAAATATAAATTAATATCTTTCATTTTTAACACTTTCTCTAATTCAGACTTTAAAGTCCTCATATCAATGAACTCAGTAGCCTATGTTCTGTTTATTAGTCAATTTGGGCATATTACACTTATGGCTTCATATCTATTAAACCATAAATACTATTGAAAAAAAATATTATAGGACTTTATATAAGAAATAAATAAATATTTTTTATGTTGAACACTTCTCCTAATTCTATCTCTATTGTTCTCTATAATAAAAATACAGTAGCATTTTGCTAATTTTTGAGTTCTGAGTCAGTCTCTGTTTTTAAATAATAACTCTCTCCTAACTTCGAATTTTCTAAGTTACTTTTAAATTAATATACTAGACACATATATAAACAACTTTTATGCTTATCACTTCAACAAATTCTATCAATTAAGTCACAGAATACCAGTCACAACATAATGCTTCTATAGAATCTGAATTTTCCAATTTTGTCATAAAATAAACTTTACTCTATCTATCTAATTCCTAACATATAACCTTTAATTAAATCCATAATTCTTTATTCATAATCATATATATCATTAGATTTCCTCAAGCATATAATTTCAGTAATTATATAACTCAAAAATTAAAATTAAACATAAGAGACATCAAGTGGTAGAATTTTGCCTCACTCAAATCCTCCATCATCTTTGTCTTCCTTGTATTCTATTCCTTCTCCCTTCTTTCTTTCTTTACTTTTCTATCGTAATTTCACTTCATAAACTTCCTTTTCTCTCTTAGGTTCACTCTTTTCTGGAGAAATTATATCTCAAACTAATTTTGGATTAGAATTTTTGATGGAGAAGTGTAGGAACCTCACAACTCTTCACTAAACTTGGTTTGGTTTCTTTGGAGGGCTTTGGTGGCTTATTTCCATTCCTTATCTTATTTTCCTCTTTTTTATTAGCTTTTATATGACTTAATTAAATTTCATCAATTTTTGTATAGGAAAAATTAAGAATGTTCTAGAATAGAGTAAGTTGTTTGCCTAATTAGTTGACAAGTGTTCTTTCTTAACTTAATAGGTTTCTTACTAACTTATATATATATATATATATATATATATATATATATATATATATATATATATATATATTACTTGGACATCAATGTTCCATTTGGCCGGCTGCCCATGTCAATTAAAGTAAGTAAATATTATTTTCAAATTATATACATATATATTACTTAATAAGACAAATTGAAGATAAGAATGAGCTTTACTTTTTACCTTAAATTTTGACAAGTGTAAAGTCATTTAGTTGTATATTTCTTTTAATCATAAAGCTAAAACATTTTTGTTTTTCTTGACCATACTTGGCTGGCCCACTCATTGTCATTTACATAAGAATATTGACTTTTTAACTAAGTGAGAAAAGGACAAACTTTGGTAGGTCCCTTTTACCTTTCGTTTGAAAAGTCAAATTTTTTTTTTTCATAATCTTTTATTCCTTTGCTTCTTTATCTTATATTGTCTCAAATAAACTTCTAATTAATTCCATTTCATTTATAGACATCTAAATATTGTCTCTAACTCATTTGATTCAATAGTCAATCACTGCCTCCACAATCGCCGACTCTATAACCTTTAATCTCTATATCGTATTTATTCCTCCTAACTATCATCTTTTGACTATTCATTATCTCTTGTTGTCACGACCCAGTTTTTCAAACCGCGACAATCCTAGGGCATGGGAGATGCCAATGGCGACTGACACCCGTAGAACCCAGTATCACATGCATCATCTATAAACCACAATTAATTATCCATTTTAATTAGTTACCATTCAATCTATTATTCTGTCAATCATTCTGTAATTTACTGCAAATGGCTGTCACAATTATATATCATACCACAATATCATTATATAACTCAAATATATCATCAAGCATAATATACATATGTTCATCTCCTAACTAACACACACATACCCCGTGGAACAGCTAGATAATGAACACCAAAATAATGTAATACAAAATAGAATATATACATCAGAAACTGTAGCAGAAATCCACAGAGAAATAAACGTCGGGATTCTGCAACCTACTCCTCTCTTGAAATGGTTAAACAATGAAAAGGGTGAGTATAGATGATACTCAGTGAATCTACATGCATCCACAATAATCAGTAAGCAATAATAAAGCAATGGTATCAGTGGAACATATAATAGTATATAGAAATCAATATCAGGGTACAGTATAGCCAATGAATACAATATAGGCTCAGTATCATATGGAACGACAGATAATGGGATGGACTGTATAAAAAGAAATTATACAATCTCCAGTAATTCGTATATATGGACCATATAGGTCTCCAGTAATCTGTATCAATAAGCATAAGCATGGTCAGATCCTATGGCCAGCACCATAGCCCCTCCTAGCTAGGACATCAATAATACAATGTGCACATCACCGACAGTATTTTTCCACTACCCTGTCAGATTAATAACTCTGCCAAACCATATAGGGTCAATAACAAGGGATACCATAAGTAACAGTGGCATCCAACGATCAATCAGTATAATATCAATCAATTCAATATCAGTCAATTCTGTTATCAATAAGAACAATGGCAATGTTATAAATGATATACAATCAATGATCAATGGTTTGATAAATAAGAAAGACATAGAACAAAAGTTAGTTCGGTGACAGAAAACGGTAGCTCAATTGGCATGCCAACATCGCTGGCGACAATGGCATTCAAATAGTAGGCCTATGGAATACAAACCAATAGGCCAAAGGCAAATGAACTAGGCATTTCATCAAACACATGGTGGGCATACAATGGTAAGCCAATAGGTTAGGTTTAGGTACAAACTTGACTTGCCCAATTCAATCAACACAAAGTCACATTGTGAAACAAGGTATAGGCATTTAAGAAACAAGATTAAACATCATCAAAATGGATCAAATTAGCTAAGGAATATCAAAGAAAATCAAGCAAAAACCATAGGCAATGAATAGTAAGGTACATTCGGCCAAATGGTGGTTTTTGCCATAGGTTTCCAATCAACAATTTAATCATTTAGGCATGTTTTAGGATGCAATATAGACTCACCTAAGCTTCCAAATAACTTGAACAAGCAATTTCCAAGCCAAATCAACCGAATTCCTCCAATAGGGTAAAATAAAACACTTTGATCCAAACTTCAATTCTACATCAATTAATCCATTAATTAGTTACCTAATCACATCCAATTGACTAATTCTATCATCAATTAACACAAACTAACTCTAAATCATCAAGTCATTTCATATAACTTCAAATTAACCAAACCAATTTAGGGATTTCCATCAAATTGCATCAATTGGTGTAAATTGACTTCAAACCCATCTAATTCAACCTAAATAACATCTAAATAATCAATAAAATCAAACAAATAAACTCTTTACCTCAAGTGAGCAAATGAGCTGAATTCTTTAAGCCTTAATTCCTTGATTTCCTTAGTTTCTTTCTACCAAATAATGATGGAAATAGGTAAAGCTAGATGAGAACTTAACTTTTTCAACAAATTTATAAGGATTTGGTGAAGAAATAAAGAAGAAAGTCAAGAAAGAAGTGTGGAAAGGTGGTTCGGCCACCATGGAACAAATGAAGAAGATGAAGAACAAATGGCTAAGGCAAAATAAATAGAAAAATCCAATTTGGCGAATTGCAACTAAATCCCCGAACTTTCGTCCATTATACTTTGGTCCAAAATCTTTTGTAATTTATTCTGTTAAGATTTAGATATCAGAGTGGGGAGTCAATAAGCTTATTTTAATTTATTCTTATTTATAAAAATAGTTCTGAAGTCATTCTGTAACCTCGATCGATCAATTTCCACTATTCACCTTAAACTTCCATTTATTTACAATAATGCCATTAGTTACTTTTTCAGTGTTCCTAAATGATTTTTAGTTCTTTCTTTTTACCAAAATTACACATAAATTATGGTGATTTTTACCCCTAAATCAACTTCAGAAATTCTTCTGTTGACCGGACTGCTAATTTCTCTGTAGTGTTCTCGACACTGTCGCTTTCCGAAAAAGTATCAAGTTCGCTTTCTAACTGTGTTTCTAAAATTATTTTTCATTATTTCAAGACTAATGAACCACATGCATGAGATTTATAACTTTCTAGGGTATTATATTCTACCCCCCTACAGATAAATTTGTCCTCAAATTTAAATAAAACATACCTCACTGCTGGAATAGGAATGGGTATTTGCTCCTCATCTCCTGCTCACTCTCCCATGTGCACTCCTTTATGGACTGATTCCTCCAAAGCACTTTGACCATCGGGATCTCCTTATTCCGAAGCTGCCTGACCTGTCTATCAATGATCTCTACTGGAAGCTCCTCATACGACAAATCATCACTAAGACCCACATCTTGAACCTCCAAAATGTGTGATGGATCAGACACATACTTCCGCAGCATCGATATATGAAAAACTGGATATACATGGCTCATACTGGGTGGAAGAGCCAATCTATAGGCCACACTACCAATCTTCTCAAGTATCTCAAATGGGCCTATAAACCTTGGTGATAGCTTACCCCTCTTCCCAAATCTCATAACACCCCTCACCGGTGAGACTTTAAGTAAGACATGATCACCAACTGCAAAATATACATCCTTCCTCTTCAGATCAGCATAACTCTTCTGCCTCTGAAGGCAGTCCTCATCCACTCTTTGATCATAGGAACCTTTTCCATAGTCTCTCTGATCAGCTCTAGTCCCTCAAGCTGCATCTCTCCCGGCTCCACCCAACACACTAGAGATCTACACTTCCTACCATATAGTGCTTCAAATGGAGCCATACCAATTGAAGAATGGAAGCTGTTGTTATAGGAGAACTCTATCAATGGAAGATAATAATCCTAGTTACCTTTGAAATCCAGAACATATAATCTCAATATATCCTCCAAAGTCTGGATCATCCTCTCTGACTGCCCATCAGTCTGCGGATGAAAAGCAATACTGAACTGTAACTGGGTACCATAGCCTCCTGAAATTTCTGCCAAAATTGAGATGTGACCTGTGTACCCCTATCAGATATAATCATCAAAGGAACTCTATGAAGCCGCACAATCTTACCCACATACAACTGTGCATACTGAGCTGTCGTATAGCTGGTCTTAACCTCCAAAAAATTAGCAGACTTCGTCAAACGGTCAACAATCACCCAAATAGAATCATAACCCCTCGAAGTCCTCGGTAGACCAACTATAAAATCCATGTTAACCTGCTCCCATTTCCACTCTTGCAACTCTATCTCCTGAAGTAGCCCTGATGGCTTCTGATGCTCAAACTTAACCTGCTGACAGGTTAAGCATTTAGACACAAACTGAGCTACATCTCTCTTCATCCCTGGCCACCAATAAACATCCCCCAGATCATGGTACATCTTGGTAATCCCTGGATGTACACTATATGCTGAGTAGTGAGCCTCTTTCATAATCCGATCCCGTAGCCCATCAAAATTTGGTATGCAAATACTCTTCCCACATCTCAATACCCCATCCTCTACTGTCAACTCTATCATCTTCCCACTCTATACCTCTCCCTTGAGCTTCAGTAGATAAGGATCTCTATCCTGAGCCACTTTAATATTATCTAGCAACAATGACTTCACCCGAAATTGGGCTATCAGAGCCTGGTTTCGATCCTGGGATCCCAACTCCAACTCTACTCCCAAATTTGCTAACTCTCTCATCTATCTGAACAATGGCCTCATGCCAATCACAATATGAGCTAGACTGCCTATCGATTTCCTGTTCAAAGTATCCGCCACTACATTGGCCTTCCCTGGGTAATAAAGAATCTCGCAGTCATAATCCTTAAGAAGTTCCACCCATCTGCGCTGCCTAAGATTCAGATCCTTCTGCTGAAATATATACTATAGGCTCTTATGATCAGTATATATCTCGCATTTTGATCCATACAAGTAATGTCTCCAAATCTTCAAGGCAAATATCATAGTTGCCATCTCCAAATCATGAGTCGAATAATTTTCTTCATGCTCTTTAACTGACGAGAAGCATAAGCAATTACCCTATCCATCTGCATCAATACATAACCCAAACCAATCCGTGAAGCATCACAATACACTGTGAATTTCTCCCCCTCAACTGGTAAAGCCAATACAGGAGCACTAGTGAGGCAATACTTCAATGTCTGGAAGTTGTGGTCACACTCATCAGTCTAGACATACATCTCCTATTTCTTCATCAGTCTAGTCAATTGAGCTGCAATCCGTGAGAAATCCTTTACAAACCTCCTATAATATCTAGCCATACCCAGAAAACTGCGCACCTTTGAAACACTGGTAGGCTGTGGCCAATTAGCAACCGTTTCTATCTTTTGAGGATCCACCTTAATCCCATCCTTAAATATTACATGCCTAAGGAAACACACTTCGGTTAAACAGAACTAGCATTTAGATAATTTAGCATACAACCGATGCTCCCGAAGTGTTTACAACACAATTCTCAGATGTTCCCTGTGCTCCTCCTCACTCCTAGAATATATAAGTATGTCATCAATGAATACGATGACAAACTTATCCAAATATGAACTGAACACCCTGTTCATCAAATCCATAAAAGTCGTCGGTACATTGGTCAACCCGAATGGCAACACCAAAAACTCATAATGTCCACAGCGAGTCATGAAAGCAGTCTTAGGTATATCACCTTTCTTAATCTTCAATTAGTGATACCCAGACCTCATATCAATCTTAGAAAAATGGTTGGCTCCCTGCAGCTGATCAAACAAGTCATCTATCCGTGGTAACAGATACTTGTTCTTCACTGTGACTTTGTTCAGCTGCCTGTAATCTATACACATCCTCAATGAGCCATCTTTCTTTCTCACAAAGAGTACCGGTGCACCCCAATGAGAACTACTCAATCTGATGAACCCTCTATCCAATAGCTCCTGTAACTTTATCTTCAATTCCTTCAATTCTGCTGGAGCCATTCTGTATGGTGGAATAGAAATAGGGTTTGTGCCTGCATGCACCTCTATCTCAAACTCAATCTCTCTATTAGGAGGCAATCCTGGCAACTCCTTAAGAAATACATCAAAAAACTCCTGAACTATAGATATTTGATCCAACTGTACAGAAGACTTCTGTACATCAACCACATGTGCTAAATAAGCTAAACAACCTTTCCCAATCATCCTCCTAGCTTGGATAGCAGAAATCAGGTTAACCCAAAACTCCCGAATATCACCCTAAAACTCAAACTCTGGCTGCCCCTCAGGCTGAAATCTAACTCTCTTCCGATAACAATCTATAACAGCTCAGTGCCTCATCAACCAATCTATACCCAAGATAACATCTAACTCTAATACAGGCAACTCAATCAGATCAGCATGCAAGATGTTATCATCAATCTCAATAATGCAATCATGGTAGTAATAATCAACATCCACAGTATCACCCATAGGAATAGAAATCATCAATGGCACATCTAATAATCTCCTCTCCTTATTCAATTTGGGTGTAAAATTTGGTGACACAAAAGAGTGAGTAGTACCCGAATCGAATAAGGCATCAACAATCTCATTTTGAATCAAGATGGTACCTATAACCACGTTGTCTGCTCTCTGGGCTTCCTGGGTGTTGACAGCAAACACTCTGCCCTGGCCCCTACCAGCTAAAGCCTGAGTACCACTGAGAGTCTGTCCTCCCCTGCCTCTGCCTCTGACTGTAGCCTCTCTACCCAGATTCTGACTCGTCTATACCAGTGGTTGTGAAACCATGATAGATGGCTGCTGATTAGCCCTCACTGGACAACTGTTACCATAATGGCCCTGCTGGCCATACCTCAAACATGCACCAGTCTGTTTCCAACACTCCCCTCCATGTCTCCGACCATAAAACCCACAAGTAGGAATGTTGGGTGCCTGTGTAATTGGCCTCGAAGAACCCTGAGAATAAATAGGTGCTAACTGAACTACCAGTGATCCCCTACTCTGTAATCTCCTCCTCTGACTACTAACTGTAGATCTCTGCTCAAACCGTGGCGCTGGCTCTATCTGTCTAGGATGGGAGTTTCTCTCCCCCCTCCTACTTTGTGATCCTGGACCCCCTTTTCTTTTTTGGTCCCTCTTTGCCCTCTCAATCTTGTATTTCTCCTCCATCTATATAGCCTTATCAATTACTGTAGTTAAGAAAGTGAACTTTATAGCCAGTAAAGCATTATGAAGTGCAGCATGTAGACCCCTCCAAAACCTACTAATCATATCAGCCTCTGTAGGTACAATATGAGTGGAATATCTACTGAACCGAATAAACTCCTCCCCATACTCCTCCACTGATCTGTCCCCCTGCTCAAATCTGATCAAATTACGGGTCTTCACACCCTCAATAATGAACTCATCAATCAAACCCTGCCTGAACTCTGCCCATCTAGGTGGTTGCTCTCCATAAAGCCTAGGCTCCATATGCCTCGAGAACCAAGTCCATGCCTTACCCTTAAGCAACAGCCCAACCAACTCAACAGCCGTCAACTCAGAACAAGGTAGTCTCTTCACTACCTCCTCCACCTCCTCCAAGAAGTCAATGGGATCAGTACCTCTATCTCCTCTAAACTTAGGTAAGTTTAGCTTCAGAAAGCTAAACATGGACACTTCACCCTCCTCAATCTCTCTCCGAACTCCCTGTACATCTAGCTCCCTCTGAGCCCCCACTGGCTGCACAGGAGCCGGTGCTATAAGAACTGCCTCAGGTACTACTGGTGGAGGCATTACTGTTGAAGCAGGTGGTGGTTGAACCTGCTGTCTATCTCATCTCATCTCAGCCATCTCCTTCTGTAACTCCATCAAACCTCTCATCATCTCCACTCTTCAGGGATCATTGCCCCTCTCAGAATCCTCTAAAGCCCGTCGAGATCGAGACGGACCCTTTGATATAGCAATCTCTCTAACTAATGACTCATTAGAGGCAACCTCTGCCTCCCTAGTATCTATATCCTTGTCATCAGACATCTCTGTAATTTATCTGGAAAAAAGAAAACAGCCTTAGAAAATGATAGAAATGCAAAATAATAACATATAACATACGATAATAGCAAAGGACGAAAACGAAAATCCTATGCTTTATGGTATACTTAATTCTACCCCATTCTGTACTTAGTCACTATTCCCCTGTAATTCAGGTACAATTCATATGTAACCGAGATTCTACAGTCTGTAAACCTAGTGCTCTGATACCACCTTTGTCACGACCCAGTGGCGACCGGCACCTGTAGAACCCAGTATCACATGCATCATCTATAAACTATAATTAATTATCCATTTTAATTAGTTACCATTCAATATGTTATTTTGTCAATCATTCTGTAATTTACTGCAAATGGCTGTCACAGTTATATATCATACCACAATATCATTATATAACTCAAATATATCATCAAGTATAATATACATATGTTCATCTCCTAGCTAACCCATACATACCTCATGGAGCAGCTAGATAATGAACACCAAAATAATGTAATACAAAATAGAATATATACATCAGAAACTGTAGCAGAAATCCACAGAGAAATAGATGACGAGATTCTGCAACCTACTCCTCTCCTGAAATGGTTAAACAATGAAAAGGGTGAGTATAGATGATACTCAATGAATCTACATGCATCCACAATAATCAGTAAGCAATAATAAAGCAATGATATCAGTGGAATAGATAACAGTATAAAGAAATCAATATCAAGGTACAATATAGCCAATGAATACAATATAGGCTCGGTATCATATGGAAAGACAAATAATGGGATGGACTGTATGAAAAGAAATCATGCAATCTCCAGTAATCCGTATATATGGACCATATAGGTCTCCAGTAATCTGTATCAATAAGCATAAGGCTAATTAGACCCTATGTCCAGGACCATATCCCCTCCTAGCTAAGGCATCAATAATACAATGTGCACATCACCGACAGTATTTCCCTACTACCCTGTCGGATCAGTAGCTCTCCCAAACCATATAGGGTCAATAACAAGGGATACCATAAGCAACAATGGCATCCAACAACCAATCAGTTCCATATCAGTCAATTTTGTTATCAATAAGAACAATGACAATGTTATAAATGATATACAGTCAATGATCAATGGTTTGATAAATAAGAAAGATATGGAACAAAAGTTGGTTCAGTGACAGAAAACGGTAGCTCAATTGGCATGCCAACATCACTGGCGACAATGGAATTCAAATGGTAGACCTATGGAATACAAACCAATAGGCCAAAGGCAAATGAACTAGGCATTTCATCAAACACATGGTGGGCATACAATGGCAAGCCAATAGGTTAGGTTTAGGTGCAAACTTGACTTGCCCAATTCAATCAACACAAAGTCACATTGTCAAACAAGGTATAGGCATTCAAGAAACAAGATTAAACATCATCAAAATGGATCAAATTGGCTAAGGAATATCAAAGAAAATCAAGCAAAAACCATAGCCAATGAATAGTAAGGTACATTCTGCCAAATGGTGGTTTTTTGCCATAGGTTTCCTATCAACAATTTAATCATTTAGGCATGTTTTAGGATGCAATATAGACTCACCTAAGCTTCCAAATCACTTGAACAAGCAATTTCCAAGCCAAATCAACCGAATTCCTCCAATAGGGCAAAATAAAGCACTTTGATCCAAACTTCAATTCTACATCAATTAATCCATCAATTAGTTGCCTAATCACATCCAATTGAATAATTCTAACATCAATTAACACAAATTAACTCTAAATCATCAAGTCATTTCATACAACTTTAAATTAACCAAACCAACTTAGGGATTTCCATCAAATAGCATCCATTGGTGTAAATTGACTTCAAACCCATCTAATTCAACCTAAATAACATCTAAAATCAATAAAATCAAACAAATAAACTCTTTACCTCAGGTTAGCAAATGAGTTGAATTCTTCAAGCCTTAATTCCTTGATTTCCTTAGTTTCTTTCTACAAAATAATCATGGAAATAGGTAAAGTTAGATGAGAACTCAACTTTTCCATCAAATTTCTAAGGATTTGGTAAAGAAATAAAGAAGAAAGTGAAGAAAGAGGTGTGGGAAGGTGGTTCAGCCACCATGGAACAAATGAAGAAGATGAAGAACAAATGGCTAATGCAAAATAAATAGAAAAATCCAATTTGGCAAATTACAACTAAATCCCTGAACTTCTGTCCATTACACTTTGGTCCAAAATCTTTTGTAATTTATTCTGTCAATTCTTTTAAGATTTAGATATCAGAGTGGGTCGTCAATAAGCTTATTTTAATTTATTCTTATTTATAAAAATAGTTCTAGAGTCATTTTGTAACCTCGACCGACCAATTTTCACTATTCACCTTAAACTTCTATTATTTACAATAATGCCATTAGTTACTTTTTTCAGTATTCCTAAATGATTTTCACTTCTTTCTTTGTATCAAAATTACACATAAATTATGGTGATCTTTTACCCCAGATCAACTTCAGAAATTCTTCTGTTGACCGGACTGCTAATTTCTCGCCAATGTTCCCGACACCGCCGCTTTCCGAAAAAGTATCAAGTT
Organism: Aleurites moluccanus; assembly: GCA_948193065.1. Taxonomy (NCBI): domain Eukaryota; kingdom Viridiplantae; phylum Streptophyta; class Magnoliopsida; order Malpighiales; family Euphorbiaceae; genus Aleurites; species Aleurites moluccanus. The sequence continues at coordinate 7,143 of CANXYC010542174.1, read as the reverse complement.
CGCTTTCTAACTGTATCTCTGAAATTATTTCTCATCATTTCAAGACTAATGAACCACATTCTGAGAATTTATTCATGCATGAGAGTTATAACTTTTTAGGGTATTATACTTGCTAACTTAATTACTTCTTATTAACTTAAATTACTTATGTCTGTCTAACATTAATCATTTTGTCTCATTCTGTCATATTTACTTAATTTCTCAAATTTACTTATTTTTTATGCTATCTTACGTAACTGTTTTCATATCTTCGATTTCTATCTCTATCTATTCACTTCTTTTAAATACTCCGATTGACTGTCATCTAATTAACTCCATTTAGGATATTACATTCTTCTCCCCTTTAATAAAATTCATCCTCAAATTTTTTTCATTTCCTAAATAATCCGTCTATACAAATATGTTCCATCATTCTTTTAGACAGTTTCTATCTTATCCTTAATATTTTGACTAAACAGTACTAGCATTAATAATATTTTTCTCATTTCCTAAATGGTTTGTCAATGCAATTTCATTTCAATGCATTACACTTTAATAACTTTAATCTCTATTAACATGATCACTCTAATTCTCTGTCTCTTTAAAAATATTGCATGATTATCACATTTCTTATGTTATTACCATACTACACCTCTATACTTAATTATCACTCACAATACTATTACATTAATGTTCTATTTTCGTTAAACTTCTCTATACCAATCTTTTATTTACATCCATTTCCTTACTTCTATTCATCAGTACATGTTCATCTTATATTCACAGTTTAGATTTTGTTATGCTTCTATTTCCATTTGCCTATCATATGATATTATTACATTGCTTTTCCTTTCTAGTTCTTTGTCGTATTCTTTTAGTACATATTTTCTACTTATAACTATCAGTAGCATACTTGACTATATATATAAAAATAGTCAAAAAGAATATATCAATAATAAATAACGCTGATAAACACATAGAACAAATGACGACATAGGAATTCCTATGCTCCATGGGTTCCCCCTTAATACCTTATTGACACCTATAACACGAATACTTTCTATCACTTTAAACCTTAGCATTACACATGCATTCCATCATTTAAACCTTAGCTCTGATACCACCTTTGTCACGTTCCACTTTTAAAGCACAACGGTCCTAGGGCATGGATAGACTTAAGGTCACCAGAAACCCATCGAACCTATTAACAACATCGAAATCAAACATTTATATCCAAAATTATCCATTAGATACATCAATTATACTTAAGTAAATCTAGTTTCATCATTTAACATTCTAAATCCATAAAATAAACTTTAGTTTTACAGAAAATTTCGTTAAAGTTTCCTTTATACTATAATATAAATTTTAGTGAATAGTAACAATCACAATTTTAACCATTACTCAACTTGCAACAAATTAAAAAAAAATTAAATTCCTAATTGATTACACTGTTATAACCTAAACTTCACATTTCATTACTGTAGCATTTCTAAATTGATAACATTTTCTTTTACATCACAATCACATTTACACTTTAACATCAATAGTAATATGGTCATAAGCAACGTATAATATAATATCAAACATTAGGAACTATAAAGTATCAGTAGCAAATTATATCCAATTTGTATTAACACATATGTTGAGTATTCTAAAATTATATCATAATATATATAGGATCACTAATATCTATTATACCCCAGATTTTACCCATGGAGCTCTAGAGTATCTACAAACAGACTCCATAAAAGAATCAATACACTAGAGTCTTCAGTAGTCCCACGTTTAAAAGAAAAAGGATGACTTGGGAATAGCTCCTAATAATGAGTAATCTTCCTGTAGAAATAATAGAAATCCACATATGAGTATAAATACTAAGTGAGTTATACATATATTACCTTACTTGTAAGGTTAGGTAGGGAACTTAGCTCATAAGAAAGGCAATGGTATCAATAAAATTGATTAAAAAATATAATAACAAATATGGTCAGTCTCAAAGTAAAGGATTCATAAGAAAGATGAAATAAACAAATTATTCATTGGTAGAGTCATTTAGCATTTAGACTCAATTATCAAGTTTCATCATAATGGCATTAAAGGTACAAATTAAATCACATTATCATTATCAATGACAGAATCATCATTGGATCATCTAAGCAGAGGCTATAGTCTGATAGCATGCTTTTCACTCATACGGTTGATTAGACCATATGGCTAGGATCTTAACCCCCTCCTAGCTAGGATCATTAAACCACTGTGCACAATGTCATTAAAACTTATGTCACTTCATTAATGCCATATAAAGTGCTTAATCTTAAAATGTCAAAAGAACAAACTTACGCACTTTCAAGGGTTTCATTCAATAAGGCATTCAGCCAAGAAATAGGGTAATTCAATAAATATGTATTTTCAATCATTCAAACATGCCAATGGCTTCAAATAAATATATCAAGGAAATCTCAACAATTCTATTGGATAACAAATTCAAGTAAAGTAATATACATATTACTCACCTCACTTAACACTTCACTGTTACACATTCCATTTTCTCTTTCTTTGGTCCATTACTTTAGCACTCATAGTACTTTTCACTGTCTTTTACTCATTCTTGACTCTACATATTCAATTAATTTCAATTTAGATACTATTTAACATAAAATTACTTTACTTATACTTATATTAAAGAAAATTCTTAAAATATCCAAGTTTTAAGTTTTATCTATATTAAACCTCAATGGCAGCCTGTGTTCCATTTCCCTTAACTCTTACTACATGTATCCAAATGTTTTAATTTTTGTTCCTACTTAAACCATCTATATCAGGCTCTAACATCCAAAAATCACATTAATCCCACTACTACACAAATTATGGTGTTAATTTAAACTTATTCTCATAACCAGCCTTGTTGCCCTGCAATCTGCCCTGTAATCCTATTTTGGCAATCTGTACTTTTTTTATCTATATCTCAATCTAAACTTAACCAATTACTGTAATTCTTTTTCCTATTGAATATATCAAAATGTCATGTCATTCTGATTGCTACATAATTCTTAAAAATTCATCAAAATTGAGCCTATTATTATACAGTCTCTATCCGCACAGACCCTGTTTCCATGCCTATAATTAATTCTCTGTTCATAAAATTACAAAAACATTTTACATAAATTTAGATAACATATAAATGAACATCTTTAATGTTTAACAATTTCTCTAATTCATAATCTAAAGTCCTCATATTAATAGAAAACTATAACATATATTTTGTTTATTAGTCAATTCAAGCATATTATACTTATGGCTTAATATCTATTAAACCATAAATCCAATTGAAAAAAACTTTTACAAGACTCTATATAAGAGACAAATGAACACTTTTTATGTTTAACACTTCTCCTAATTCTGTATCTATCGTTCTCTATAACCAACTAGAGTAGCATTTTGTTAATTTTCTAGTTTTGAGTCAGTCTCATTTTTTACTTAATAACTCTCCCCTCACTTTGAATTTTCTAAATTACTTTTACATGAATATACTAGACACATATATCAACAACTTTTATGTTTATCACTTCCATAAATTCTGCCATTTAGGTCACAGAATACCAGTCACAGCATATTGCTTCTACAGAATCCAAATTTTTCAATTTAGTCACAAAATAAACTTTACTCTATCTATCCAATTCCTAACATATAACCTTCAATTAAAATCCTAATTCTTTATTCATAATCATATATATCATCAAATTTCCTCAAGCACATAATTTCAGTCATTATATAATTCAAAAATTAAAATTAAACATAAAAGACATAAAGTGACGAAATTTTGCCTCACTCAAATTCCCCCATCATCTTTGTCTTCCTTGTTTTCTATTCCTTCTCCCTTATTTCTTTCTTTACTTTTCTATGGTAATTTCACTTCATAAACTTCCTTTTCTCTCTTAGGTTCACTCTTTTCTGAAATTGGTAGAGAAATTCTATTTAAAACTAACTTTGGATTGGAATTTTGATGGAGAAGTGTAGGAACTTCACAACTCTTTACTAAACTTGGTTTGGTTTCTTTGGAGGCTTATTTTCATTCCTTATCTTGTATTCCTCTCTTTTTTATTAGCTTTTATATGACTTTATTAAATCTCATCAACTTTTGTCAAGTATTGTATAGGAAAAATTAAGAATGTTCTAGAATAGAGTGAGTTGTTTGACTAATAAGTTGACAAGTGTTCTTTCTTAACTTAATAGGTTTCTTACTAACTTCTATATATATATATTACTTGGCCATCAATCCCCCATTTGGCCGGCTTCCCATGTCAATTAAATTAAGTAAATATTGTTTTCAAATTATATACATATATATTACTTAATAAGACAAATTGAAGATAAGAATGAGCTTTAGTTTTTACTTTGGATTTTGACAAGTGTAAAGTCATTTAGTCATATATTTATTTTAATCATAAAGGTAAAATATTTTTGGCCTTCTTGACCATGCTTGGCCGGCCCACTCATTGCTATTTACATAAGAATATTAACTTTTCAACCAAGTGAGAAAATGACAAACTTTGGTGGGTCCCCTTTGCCTTTTGTTTGGAAAGTCAAATTTTTCTTCCATAATCTTTTATTCCTTTGTTTCTTTATCTTATATTGTCTCAAATAAACTTCTAATTAACTCCATTTCATTTATAGACATCCAAATATTATCTCTAACTCTTTCGATTCAACAGTCAATCACTGCCTCCACAATCGCCGACTCTATATCCTTAAATCTCTATATCTTATTTTCTCCTAACTGTCATCTTTTGACTATTGATTTTCTATTGCTAACTTAATTACTTCTTATTAACTTAAATTACTTATATCTGTCTAACATTAATCATTTTGTCACATTTTGTCTCATTCTGTCATATTTACGTAATTCCTCAAATTTACTTATATTTTATGATATATTACGTAACTATTTTCATATCTTTGATTTATGTCTTTGTCTATTCACTTCTTTTGAATACTCCGATTGGCTGTCATCTAATTAACACCATTTGGGGTATTACAAAAGAACATTGATTTAAATAATAAATAATTCTTTCATATCAAATCAACTCTAGAAGTACCCTTGCATAACATACATAAAATATCACATTCCAAGAAAATCACATTGTTTGATTCACCCTTATTCTTTCTATTATAGTCATTGCGTTTCTTTTACATTCATAATTACTTTTTATTGATACGACTTCACTGTCATTCTCCCTTAAAATGCAGTTAACCTTATTATTATTTTTATCTTACTTTAGCATATAAAAGAATCATCATTTCTGAAAAAGATACCATCAGCATCATCTATCCTCATTCTAAAAGGAATCAATGAATTGCTCATGCCAACTAAACATACCACATCTATTCATAACATAACTAACAACAATAAGAAATCATATCATTTGGAGAAAGTTGAATTAAAGGTAAGAAAGACTCAACAAGATAAAAAGCAATCTTATACTTTGCATGTTATAAGAACTTAACCATTTAAGACATCTTTAACTTAAAATAATATAGGTTGCAAGACTGCTCTGATACCAACTAGGGAACGAGAAAGTATAAGGCTTCTGAAACCCGTAGTAAGTATGACTTATCACTGAACAATAAATGTCACATCTCCACTTAGGGATATGACGATCCTAGGAAAAGGGTTAGCTTAAGGTTACTGGTTCCCACAAAAACCATTATAACTTCCAAATTATTAAATCATAAAATTATTTACGAAAATTTTGTCAGTCTCCTTTGTAACTATAATAATCTCAAGTTACGACTCATTCAATTTAATAATACACATAACCTGCAAGGAAACCACCACTTCTAAAATCCCTCCTTATACCTTCAACTTCCATTTTTCATATCACATTTTCATACTTCACTTAACAAACCATTATATATATGCAGTAATTTAATTAAGGTTTAAATATTTTTAACCAGTGTTAACTAAGTCATTAACACAGTATTTATACATGCTCTATATTAATGAAAAAATCATGGAGCAACTCTAGAGTAATAAAATACAAATTCTTTACAAATGAGGCAGTTACATAGATATTGCCAGTTTCAAGCTTGGATGAAGGAGATAGGCTGGAACCACCACTATCTACTAAAGACCTGAAAACATTGAACTACAAGAGGATGAAAAATTAATCTTAGTGAGTAATATACATATTATCTTACTGTAATACCCTAGAAATCCATAACATGAATGCATGAATTTATTCTCAGTATGTGGTCCTTTAGTCTTGAAATGATGGGAAATAATTTTAGAGACACAATTAGAAAATGAATTTGAAACTTTTTGGGAAACTAGCAGTGCCGGGAACACTGCAGAGAAATTAGTAGTCCGGTCAATGGAAGAATTTCTGAAGTTGATATGGGGGTAAAAGATGACCATAATTTATGTCTAATTTTGGTAAAAAGAAAGAAGTGAAAATCATTTAGCAACACTGAAAAAGTAAGTAATGACATTTTTATAAATAAAGGGAAATTCAAGGTGAATAGTGAAAAGTGGTCGATCGGAGTTACAGAATGACTCCAGAACCATTTTTATAAATAAGGATAAATTAAAACAAGCCTATACATTTCCCACTTTGAATTCAAAATCCTGACAGAATTGTCAAAATAAATTAGAGAAGATTTCAGGAACAAAGTGTAAAGGATGGAACTTGAGGGATTTAGTTGTAATTTGCCATTTGAGTTTGTCTTATATGGCCTTCACCATTTTGGTCACCATCTCCATTTTTGCCTTCTACCATTGCCGAAACCTTGTTCTTTCTTCTTCCATCTTCCATTTCTTCATTTCTTTATAGTTTTCTTTAGGATTTTGATAGAAAAGTAGTAATTTAACATAGCTATGTCTATTTCTACCATTAGATTGAAGTGAGGAGCAAAGGATTGGGAGGATTTTCTTAGTGAAGCATTTGGCCAACTTGGAGCTTAAAGGTAAGAATGTTGCTTTGTTTGATTTGATTGATGATTTAGTGTTTATTTAGGTTGAATTAGATGGGTATTATGTTTAATTGCATTAGTTTATCTTATTTTGATGGAATTCCCAATTTGATTGTTTAAATTGAAGTTGTAAAGAATGAATTGTTGAATTAGGATGTGTTTATGTTAATTGAGGTTAGAAATGGTTAATTG
>CANXYC010542135.1:0-20461 GCA_948193065.1 Aleurites moluccanus | reverse complement strand
GATATAATAATTATTAAAAAACTAATAAAATAAATAAATTTTAATTTATTAATATTTTATCTCTGATAAAATTGTTTATATATATATATATATATATATATATATATATATATATATATATATATATATATATATATATATATATTATAATTTTGTGGGACAAACGCTAAAAACTTTATGATGTGAAAAGAAGCAAAGCATCTTATCTTTTAAAAGCAGAGAAAGACAATTTGTAATATGTGGCAGAGCATACGCAAGAAACCAAACTGTCATTAGGTTAATAGTGGGGTGGGTTTCAGCGTCACTCTTCATTGTAGCTTATGAAAGTCTGTTACATTTGCATATATTATTGTCCTTGTAAGAGAAAAAGTTGTCATCTCCAGGCTCCAGCTGAACCCTCAGCCATGCATATGCATTATATGTCCTTCCTGGCCCCTTGTCATCAGGAATTGTGACTTTAATTCGCTCCATTTTTATCTGTGTTACTGCATAATGTAAATTCAAATTCTAAAAGCTACTTTTGTCTCCAAATTTTCTCTGTGTTTTACTTCAAGCTCGCATGCAAACTATAAACATTTTTGGTACCCACTTGTATGCCTATTGTTGTCTTGGGTCGTTTGGTTTGTTTGCCCTAATCTTATCTCGTTGGCTACAATAGATACTTGCAACTTTGCAAGGACGAAGGCAAGACCTCCAAGCCTAAGAATTCTTGTTGGCTACATTGAATATAAATGCTATCAATAAAATATATAGTATTTTATAACATGTATATATATATTATATAAAATTTAATAGAGATTCAAATCGAAAATATAATTTATATCTACAATTTATTGTCTTTGGAAATATAGATAGAATTTAATTATGTTTATATTTATCACAAACAAATAAAACAAATTAATAATAAAATGAAATGTTGCATTATTTTAATTTTGAAGTAAAATTAAAGATTTTGAGTAATCATAATTTTTATATTTTGAAAATAAAATTTTTCATCAATTCGGCCCTTACGAGAAAATCATTATGCATTTCTCCTGTCTTATGTACTATACTCATTCTTTTATTAATTAATTAGCGGACTTAAATAAAAATTTCGCATTCCTAGTTTCGTAGTCGAAGTCAAACTGTAACTGGGACATTAATTAATGCTGCGGAGATTCACGTCAGTGAACCGAAGCGCATTAATATAGTACCATTAACCGAGCCGGACCAAAGACAAATCCTGTTCTCAGGTTGACGTTGTGCCCTGTATAAAATAAATCCCACGGAAAAATAATGAAATTATTAAAAATATATATAGAATTAAAATATAATTAATTAAGAAATTTTTATAATAATATAAAATAAAATAAAAATATTTTTATTATTATAAAAATATTTTTAAAAAATTACTATAAATCTAATAAAAAAATATAAAAATATGATATATACCAAATATATAATAAATATATATGAACATGTGTGAAATATATATTAAAAATTATATTTTTAAAATTAAAAAATAAAAATAAAATAAAATTAAAAAATTATATATTATTTAATATTCTCATTAATTAATTATTAATTTTAATTTTTAATTATAATTATATCTTAATAAATCATAAAGTCCAATACTATTTTTTCTGAACCTTCCCTCTTCCCATTTATCACGTGAGATCATTATAAAAAAATTAACATGATATTAAAATAAAATTTTATTATAATTTATTAGATTGAAATATATTAATTCTTAATTATTAAATTATTTATCAATATTTACTTATACTTATTAAGCTGATAACCTATCAACAGGCAAATTACCTGTATTTATAACTAATAATCTATCAAACTACTACCTATACTTGAATTGCCACACTATCAAATTATATGTATTTATACACGTTGACTGGTAACCCATAAAAAAAAATTTGGGTTGGACGTGCTGCCCCAGCTAAGGGTATTGTAGTGATAACAAAGCTGAGAAGTCCGTAAAGCAAGAAGGCATTACAACGACAAATCAATCTCATACTAGCACTAGGTAACTCCATTATCTTTTACATCAACATACAGAACAGGAGACAAAAATCAAAAAAGAAATAAAAATTAAAACACAAATAACTCCAATTATCGCTACGTTTATTAGACGTTAACGTTCTCATTAAGCCTAGCGGCCGCAGTCATGGACGCCGCAACACCGCCTGGATGGCTGGATTATTCCTCAGCTCCGCATTCACAACTCCTTCAGCGTCTGCCCTTGTTGCCACTTTATGCGTCAGCCATCTCTCAGTTGCAACCTATACAACCCACCACGTACAGCTAATTAATTAATGCTCGAGTCCACATGGGACAATAACATTACTCTCAGTTGCTGTCACTTCTGCCGCTTGAATTGCGGCTGCATCGCTCTGGTCTACTTGCTTGTTACCAGCGGTTTGTGCAGTGGCCTCTAGCGCTTCTCCTATGGTAATCGCGTTCTGTATGCTGCCCACTGCCAGTCCCTCCACTGGAGTAGTATCCACGTATTGCCCAACAACCTCGCAATAATCATCCAAAAACCCAACACTTATGAATTTTAAAATTAAATCGGACAGAAAGCATTTACGAAAAAAATGCTTGATAAAAAGAAAGGGGGAACGATAGGGAGATCTGTCCTCCAACTCTTTCAGTGACTATGCGAGCAACCGTTATGTCAGTCACAGTCACATTAATTCCTGATTTTTCACTGTGACCGACAAAACCACATTGTTCATTGCGAGTTGCAGCAGATTGCATAGTAGCAGCGGCTCCACACTTCTAGGTCTGACCAAACACCATCGTTTCAGCGCTTTGCATCATGTTAGCATCCTCTGGTGCTACAGGCTTAGTCGAAAGGTCTCCTGAGACATTGAAAACATCACCATATATATTTGATAGGTTCTTGCCTATCAGTACGTTCACCTTGACCTTGTTGCCTCTGTGGCTGCTCTAGTCCGCCTTGCTGTGGCCTCAGTGGCTGTCCCTGGCTCATCTTTTGTGACTTACAATAGTTGATTAATACATTAACACAATAGATTGCTTTTTCTAAGTTGAGATAGTTTGGTCCAGCTCATTGAATTCAAGAACATTGGAGAAAGGAAGACGACGATATTTATAGGTATCCCGTGGGAGGATTGACACTGAAACGTGGCTTTAGATAACACGTGTTAGGTAAATAGTAAAGGGCTGGGCCAGTAATGATATACGTGGCGGAAATTTTGCTGATGTGTCAACTGGAGAGACGTTTGTTATGCAAGATAAGGAATTGGTGACACTTGGCATATTTTCTAACAGGTGGCCACTATTAATCAATATATTCCAAAAATGCTGAGTTTGAGCTCGATTAATTAAAAATTTTAAAATTTAAAATTTAATTAGAGTTAATCATATTTTTAATTATAAAATTTGAATTTAACTTGAATAAATATTCAAATTGATTAAATATAATTTTTATTAAAAATTAAATTAATTAATTTATAAATATTAAATTAAAATTGAAATAATTTAAAATGGGAGACCTAATTAATAAATTATTATACATAATATAAAATAATATTTAAATTATATATAACATTAATGGCAAACTATGTATAATATTTAAACTCGAATCAATTCATTATTAAAATTAATTCGATTAATATTGAATTAAATTTAAATATTTTATACATCAAATTTAAATATTTATGAATAATTTGATTCATTTAAGCTCCTGCTACCAGCCTCATCTTGCGTTGCTTGTCGGAGACATTTTGCAGTGTCTCTGATTTCTATTTTATTAGACTAACAGGATAAATTATTTGAAATGCAATTTAAAATTTAACCGATAATTATAATTACAATTGATTGTTGTCTTTTAAAAAAAAAAAATTATTGAACTCCTACTGAAATTTTAAGTATATATTATTTTTACCTCTGAATATAAATTATAATATCACTTAAAAAAAAAACTGTTTGATAATGGTTATTAAATATCCTGGATAAAATTACAAATTGCACTTTGTCATATATTTCGTTAAAGATAACTTAAATTTTAACACCAAAAATAAAAATATTAAATGTAAATTTGGAGACAATTATGTTAAAAATTGGATTTAAGCTTTATAATATTTTGTTCAAGCCTTATTTACTTGTAGCAATGGTCTGTAATTTTTGCTGAGTTGGGTGTTTATCTGAGGACATAGCCTTGCGTCCCGTTCCCAGCATTTTGAATGGAAAACGCTAGGCCAACCATAAGGAATATAACATATAAATCAGCAAATTAATATAATGTACCATGTCCTTTCATTTCTTATAAGCTTTCTATATATGTTAATGGCGTAAATTATCTTTTCTATTCGAAGGATACCACATACATTTATATAAAAACCAAATTAAGAATTTAATTTAATTTAAATGATGCTGCTTCAAGTCAAACAAGCCAAAGCTTAAATCTTCTGAATTCCAAAACCAAATCACAATGACGATTTTGGGCACTGACAGGACACACATTCTGGTCTTCCCTTATCCAGCACAAGGACATCTTATCCCTACATTAGACTTGATCAATCAGTTACCCAATGGTGGCTTAACCATAACCATTTTGATTACTCCTAAAAACCTTCCTCCCTTGAATCCAATTCTATCCAAACACCCATCCATTAAAACTTTAGTCCTTCCCTTCCCTTCTCACCCTTCAATTCCACCCGGTGTAGAGAACGCCAAGGACTTACCAGCTTATTTTACCCCTATTATAATGCAAGCTTTATGTGATCTCTATAAGCCATTGCTTAACTGGTTCAACTCTCACCCTTCTCCTCCATCCATAATACTATCTGACATGTTACTTGGTTGGACTCACCATTTAGCTTGCCAGATTAACATTCGCCGGATCGTGTTCTCGACGTCCGGTGCCATGGCATTATCTGTTATTTTCACATTGTGGAGTGATTTGCCTAAGAAAGACGAGAACAATCAGATTTCACTTTCCAACATTCCAAATTCTCCAACGTTTCCCTGGGAGAATATCTCTCCTTCGTACCGTAACTATATTGAAAGAGAAGATCCACTTTCCAAAGTCACGAAGGATTCGTTTCTCGCTGATATGGCGAGTTGGGGACTCGTATTTAACTCATTTTCTGCGTTGGAACGGGTTTATTTAGATTTTTTAAAAAAACAGTTGGGTCATAATCGCGTGTGGGCAGTTGGACCCTTGTTCCTTTCTAAAAAAGATGATGGCCCTACAGAGCGTGGTGGGCCCAGTAGACGTGACGACGTGGCTTGACAACTGTAATGATCATAAAGTGGTTTACATTTGTTTTGGGAGTCAAACTGTATTGAGAAATGATCTGATGGCGGAGGTTGCATCAGGATTAGAAAAAAGTGGGGTCCATTTCGGAGCCCACAAAAGGACACGAAAGAGGAGGATTGTACGGTAAGATCCCACCTGGATTCGAGAATCGTGCGGCAGGAAGGGGACTTGTAATAAAGCGATGGGTCCCCCAAGTTGAGATTCTGGGTCACCGAGCTATTGGTGCGTTCTTGACTCATTGCGGGTGGAACTCGGTCCTTGAAGGGATAGTGGCTGGTGTTCCATTGCTGGCTTGGCCTATGACTGCTGACCAGTTTTCAGATGCTTTATTAATGGTTGATGTCTTGAAGGTGGCTCTGAGAGTGTGCGAGGGGGCAGATACTATACCCAACTCAATTGAGTTGGCATGCGTGCTGGTGAAATCGGTGAGTCCAAACCTGGTTGAAAGGACAAGAGCTAAGCAACTGAGTGAAGCAGCACTTGATGCTATTAAAGATAATGGGAGCTCTGTAAAGGATTTTGATGGATTGGTCCACCATTTGACAGAATTGAAGCAACAAGCTAACTAAGTAAATTATATTTTTTACCAACTGAATATATAATTTTTTTTTTTTATGATCAACTATCCAAATTCATTACATCCGAATAATTTAATATTGAGTAGAGAGAAATTTAAAAAAAAAAAATAAAGCTCTCCCTATATAATTTTACCTGTATATGATTTTTATTGATTAGGTCCTAAATCCTAATTATACATCAATTTATAATTTTATAATTTTAAAGAAAGTCCACCATGCTGCAAGAAATTAATGAAAAGTTTTTTCAAATAAGAACAATATCAGAATGTTATTTTTGTGTTTAAAAATAAATTTGTTATAAAATTGTCATTAAGAAGTTTTCATCATGTGGCAATTTAATTTGGTTACTGACTTCTACAATATTTTTAAGATATAAAAGCATGAGAAATTATAATATAAGATTCATTTATGAATAATGGAATTTTATTATTTTCATAAGATTCAATGTTTAGGAATGAAAATAAAATATTTTATCTAAAATATGAATGTATAAAATTAAAAATAAAATTATAGAATTCATTAACGGAATGCCCTATGCATAAAACGACAGTTGTTTTAAATTGTAAAATAATACATTGTTTGTCAAACTACGGATTGTTTAAGATTATCTGCAGGTAAATATCATTGATTGAAAATGATAATTATTGATCTTCTATGCATATATATATATATATATATATATATATATATAGGTATGAACATGATAAAATAGTAAATGAACATGATAAAATAGTAAACTAGTGTCGTCAATACAAAGTAATTTCTAAAACTGCTCTGTTTGTGATGCATTCAAAATAAACTTTAGGCATTTCAACAATTAAAAACTCAAGGAAACTTGCAAGGTTAGCATGAAAAAATTTTCCTTCATAAACTTGTAAGATGCAAGAAGAAAATGGTTACGCATATTGATTATGATCACCAATAATCTCTGCAGGAACACTGATTACTGTGAAAATGATGAAATCGACTGTTATCTCGAACAATAATTTCTCTACCAACAATGCCAGACATTAATTTAAAGGCACTATGACAATCACCGCAGATCCTAAGGTTTTTAGTGATTCTTATAGGTACTCCAGGAGGGATAGCTATAAGGCCAAAGGCAAAGGCAATCTTCTCGCTATGGTGCCAAACTTCTGTCATTTTCTCCTCTTCTTCTAAATCATAAAGTGCGTAGTCTGTGTCAGGTATGTAGCCAGCTGCCTTCATTTCCATTCTTAGCTTAACTAGCATTGCCTGTATTTCAGAGTTCATTGCATGGGATGTATCCTTTGCTTGGAACACATGGACCCTATTCTTTGCAGTAAGCCAACTACAGCCTACACCCTTCTTGATCCCAATTTCCGTCATTTCTTTTCTCACCAGGGTGGCTTCCTCCCACCTGCATAAAGATTCCACACAATTGGATAATAATTGGGGAAGAAAACAGATGGAGAATTTAAAAAACAAAAGACAGATATACAATATAAGTGGCAAATCTAATGATCTTCGGTGGTAAAAAAAATGGTTTTCATACAAAATATCATCCATAGGGCAGCTAGATTTGTGCTAAGATATGAATAAGAACTCGATCGATACAATTGTCACTTCAGCAAATTTTGAATGCAGTGAAATGGTGCAAAAGCACAACGGGTAGCAGTGCTGATTTTCTTTCCTCTAACAAATGCAACTCCAGTTCTGAAGCTCCGGAAGAAAGACTCTTTTTATGCTCGCAGCTGTGGAAGACTCATTTTATGCTCGCAGTTGTGGAGATTATGAGAATACAGATGTGTTCAGATCAAAATTTCCTTATCCAATAAAAATCCCAAATAATGTTAATTTCTAATATCTCCTAGTTCCTAAATACATCCAGTGATGGTGAAATTACTTCTATTAGGCTAGTGGTACTGGTCCACAAAATTTAGAATCCAAAGACAGATGTTTTGGACTTCAAATGAGATATTATAGATGATATGAATGAGCCATGCTCTTGAGTGGTACTGGTAATATAATTTCAAAATGATAGATGTTCAGAATCCACAAAATTTAGAAGGAAGCCACGTTTGTTCTTAAGTATATCCATGGACTTCAAACTAGATATGATCGAAGACAGAAATATTAAGCATACAAATCTTGAAATCAAATATTTTTACTAATTCTTGCAATTTTAACTCTAAGAGAAATAATAAGGTCAGCTATATATAAACAATCATTTTACCTGCCAGCAGCAGCAAACATATTTGAAAGAAGCACGTGGTTGCCAGAATCTTTTAGATCAAGTTCAAATAAGTTATCAGCTGCGATTTTCCCCAACTCTGGCTTCCCATACACCCTACAAGCATTTAAAAGAGCCCCCCAAACCTCTATTGTTGGACGAATGGGCATTTTTTGTACAAACTCATAGGCATGTTCTACCATCCCAGCCCGCCCTAACAAGTCCACGATACAAGCATAATGCTCTGCCCCTGGTTCAATCCTGTATCTGTCCCTCATTGATTCAAAAATCTCCATGCCCGATTCAACTGCCCCTCCCCTACTGCAAGCTGATAATACACACACCATGGTCACATAGTTCGGTGCCACCTCAAATGTCATTTCTTCAAACATTCTGATGGCCATGTCAGCATGTCCTTGGTGTGCATACCCACTAATCATTGCATTCCATGTAACCAAATTTCTCTTGGGCATCTCTTGAAAGGCTCGCTTACAATCCTCAATACTTCCACATTTCCCGTACATGTCAACAAGGGCGCTGCCAACAAAGATATCATCTTCAATGCATGCTTTCACAGCAAGTGCATGAACTGACCGTCCCAGTTCAAGTCCTGCAATCCCTGCACAAGCACTGATGACACTAGAAATCATATAATTTGTTGGCTCAACTCTCTCTTTCCTAACCTTCAAAAACAACACACATGCCTTCTCCTCCTCACCATTTTGCTCACAAGCAGAAACCATGGAGCACCATGAAACAGCATTCCTCTTCTCCATCCCACCAAATACCATCTCAGCCGATCCAACTTCCTTACACTTACCATAAAAATCAATCAGCCCATTTGAAACAGACACGTCCGTTTCAAAGCCACTCCGAATCACAAAGCCGTGCAACTGTCTCCCAAGGTCCAAAAACAGCGGATCAGCACATGCATTGAAAAACGCACAAAACGTTATGGAATCAGGCTCTCCACCCACCCGACGAAACTCTATAAACCCATTGACAGCATTTCTAGGCCTTCCATCAAGCACCGCATTAGAAATATAGGCATTCCATGTAGCTACATTTCTCTCAGGCAATTCATCAAACAGTTTCTGCGCTTCGTTTATATGCCCTGTTTTAGAATACATATCAAACGCACTGCACCCAACAAAAACATCGTTGATTTGCCCATACTTAACTGCAATAGCATGAACTTGTCTTCCTACCAAGGGTAATCGAAGCGAAGCAGACGCTTTAAACACACAAGGGAAAGTAAAATCGTTGGGTTGAATATTTTCACGGCGCATGGTAAAGAAATGGAGAAGGGCAGACGAGAAATGGCCATTTTGAACGGAGCCAGAGATAAGGGCTGTCCAGGTGACAACGGAGCGAGTTGGGGTGAGTTGAAGGACGAGGTGCGCCGAGTTCGGAAGGTCGAGTTTGGAATACATGTTGATAAGGTGGTTGGCGAGGAAAGAAGGGATTGGAGATAGAAGGGTCTTGATAGTATGGGCATGGGCAGCTCGGCCAAGGAGAGAGGAGCGAGTTGAGACTGCAGATTCGAGAAGGAAGGCGAGTGAATTGGGAGTGAGAGAAGGCATGGGCAGTTGCAGTCATGGCTTGTCGCGGGGGCGCCAAAATTGAAAACTGTCGAGCTTTTTAAAACTTCAAAAAACGATAAATATGGGTCTTTGTCCCTCCCGGTGACATGAGTCCTGACCCAGCAGAAAGGGCTTTTTTTGGCGCCATAAAAACACAATAAAAGGGAAAGAAAAAACTCTTATCCCACAAATTCGCAGGGTCTTTCTCCGACAATGCCGGGCTTTTCGCGGGTTTTCCTTCACGCGTTTAATAAATATAAATAACCATTCATCGCCTCTTTCTCTCGTTGGCTTGCTCTCTCTTTCTGTGAAAGGAGGGGAAGAGGATTTTCTGTAGGAGACAGAGAGCAGAACCAAAGGCCAAAGAACCATTATTATTATTACTAAAAATATGGAACCCATCCGCAAAAATAGCCATCTTTTTATTCAAAAGCCAGAGGCTGTCTCTCATCTCCGAGAGGGTATTGCATTACTTCTTTCCCAATGGAATGGCCTGCAAATGGCAATAGAAAACCAGTGGGGCGGCCACGATTCCCTCCAGAAATCCCACCTGCTCGCCACAGATATCTTGTCTTGGTCCTCTCAATCTTGAGGTTATAAATATGATTCCTTTTTTTTTTTAATAAATGTTGCTTAATTTGGTTTGAATCATGTTTTAATTGGAATTTTTATATTTAACGTAATTACAGGTCCACTTTATGTTGAAGATTTAGAGAATTTGCTCCATGAAAGCTTGTTGCTTTCTTTCAATACAGAGATTGAAGATGGCAGCATCGAGGAGGTATATTCTTTATTCTAATACTTCTATAAATCTATCAGTATTAATTTCCCTAATCAAGCAATTAAGAATGATGTTATTCAATTTTGTTGTTATATTCTATGAATTGGAGTTAATATTGTTAAGGATCCGGTTTTGATCCAACTATATATTCCTAATCAATTATATTTTGCACATGTCGTTACTAATGCTTTTGAAGTCATTGTGTTTGTTAATCTTTACTGGTTAAATCCGATCAACATCATGCCTGGAAGTAAAGTACTATTGCTTTTCTTTTTTCTTTGATATGCAAATTATTGGGGGAAAATGAAATATTCTCCTGCTCACAGCCCACACCAATTATAACGAGTAACATTTT
This sequence comes from Aleurites moluccanus, assembly GCA_948193065.1. Taxonomy (NCBI): domain Eukaryota; kingdom Viridiplantae; phylum Streptophyta; class Magnoliopsida; order Malpighiales; family Euphorbiaceae; genus Aleurites; species Aleurites moluccanus. Next base: position 9,689 of record CANXYC010542135.1, on the reverse strand, counting down.
GAAGTTTATAATAACATTTTATAATTTATTTCTCTATAAATGCTAAGTTAGTTTTATTTTGGCAAAGGAAATGATGAATCTTCTTTCACTAATAGGATAAGTTTGGTATGCAGACTGATTTTATGATTCATTTTTACGTGCTTCTGTTCAAACTTCTTGTCCCTTTCTGTTAACGGATAATCTTAACTCTAAGCAGGTTGCAGAACAACTGATAATGATGCAAGATGAATACTTAGAAATCATTAGCTAAAAACTTGAATTCAACTTTGAGTTAGATGCAAAAAATTGAATAGTCCAACTTTGAGTTGGATGCTTTTCGAAGCTCGTATTCAAGCAGGTACCTAAATTTATTGCTATTAATCTAAAAATCCTTTTCTCTTATCTATTGTTTGCCAAGTAATTTGAGATGCAGAACAATGTCTTAATCTTATGATTGTTCCTTCTTAACTTTTTTATTTTTAGTGGGGACTTCTTGATTGTTCACAAAGTGTGAGGTATGGTGTTGATAGAAAAGTGAGGAAATTCTAAAATAATGTGTAATTCGTATATTACTTTGAGAAAATGTGGTTGGCATAGCATTTGGGATACTGCATAGAACATTGAAAGAACTATGATGAATTGGTGAGCAATTCTATTTCCTGTACGTTCCTGGCTCTGGTTGATATGATGATATTGCATGCAAGTATCTGATCAGTCTCCATTCTCATAAGCAGTAACCAAAATAGCTAGTTGTTAGGATTCTCATACTAGCTGTTAGGATCATTGGTAAAGCAGTAGATGGTAAATAGCTAGTTGCCTTCTAGCAAAACCAGAACAAAAGAGATTAATTCAAAGTTCTCAGGACCTCTTCATGTACTGTTGCTGAACTTATAAAAAAAAACAGCTTGTCTTCCATCCAGGCATGAAGGTTTTTGTTACCATTTCATCGAATTATGACTTATGAGCAAGCAATACAAGGTTGTATCTGTTATGATCTAAAGTAAGCTCTTGAACTGTGAGATGATAGGTAACAAAACCAGTGTCAATTTAATCATCTAGATGGCTTCTTGCAAAATTTATTGGTCTGCATTTTTTTGTTGAGAAACTTAAATGAGATCCTGATGTCCATAAAAGCAAATATAGTACTATCATCATATGGCATGCTGATAAATGTTTTACCAACTTCAGTATACTATAGTCTCTGAGATTATGGGAGAAACAAAGTTTGCAGTGGTTTCGATTTTTGAACGCTATCATTCATCACCAGTATTTTGTTATTCATGGTAACTTCTTTTTTATTATATATATTGACAAGAAGCATCAATGGGTAGAGCAAAGAGGACTAATTGTGTTGTCATTACATTGAGCGTGCTGTTGAAATTTGAAATCAGCAAAAAGCTCTTTTAAACCCTTTTTTCAGTCTAAATTATCAGGAATTTGATGCTTAACTTGGTATTTCAATACATGTGAAAAGGATGAACAATCTGTTTCTATAAATTAACAATTTGAATTTCTGCTTGCAGGTTTTGATCGTCCATAAACAGCTAGTTTATTCCCAGACACTGATTTTGCCATTTGGGTGGTTCTGCTATAATTTATAATCAGCTTCATTGCCTACCGACAAGAGCGTGCACCCGTCTGTGCTTTTGATTGTTGGTCTCTGTAATATGTATGTAGGTAGTAGCAGTGTACAATAGTGATAAGGAATTTGTGTAAGAACCAAATGCACAATCATTAGTGTTTTCACAGTGAACATAAATGCACTCATTAATGTTTTTACACAGAACATAATGGAAAACCATTTTAATTTTTTAGCAGTTAATCATATAATTTCATTCTGTTCTGCATTATATCCTTCCTTAGTCAAGATTCTTCAGTCTTTCTAATGCCAATTTGTTGTCAAGTTTCATCATTAACCCTTTTGCCAGTAACATATCACACTATCCACAAGGTTCAAATTTGATATTGAATGCTTTAACGAGTGATTACATTTTTATTGCTTTGATTCATTGGGTTGTGATAGGGTACTGATGTGCTAATTACTAAACTAAACTTTTAATACAAGTGACGTTTAAAATATGCAAAATGTATTTATGGTATTATTTAGTTAATAAATTTAATCCTAAAACTGAAATAATCATATTTTCTAAGCTGTTAAATTTCTTTCTTTTCCCTTCATTTCCTACATGATCTCAATATCAGCAAAAGTTTTTTCTGAACCTTGTTGGTATTTTAATCTTTTATTAAAATGATAACTGATTAGGCGGAAATTATCTCATTCCAATTTTAGATAATTAATGGTATGAGAGTAATAAAATAAAGTATATAGACAAAGAAAAATGAAAGAGGAGCTTCTCGAGACTGATTCGGTGGAGAGTTTTTGATGTTGAAATTAATAAGTTTGAAGATGAAAGAACTTAGAAGAAAAAGAAAGTTGTCTCTTTCTAGATCTCATCGAGAGTTTTTAATGAAAAAAAAAAAAAAATTTATTAGCACAAGTGAGCAATATTCTATTTTATATTAGTTTCATTAGGTTGATGGATGGAAATAGGTAAATAACTGGTGACATCCTAATGGAGGAGAGGAGAGGTGAAATCTACATTAATGGGCCAAGCAACTTTTCTTTATCAATCTTTTGACATCATGTTTGCATTTGACCACTATTACAGGGATTATATTTTTGATTTGTTGTGTTCATTATCTTATTCTGATACGAGTCTTCTTTTATTTTTTTTTATGAAGATGCTATTTTTATTTGGAAAGAATCCAACGAATTGTTTATATTCTAGTTAGAAAATCCTTGAGTTGTTTAAAGTTCGAACATGAGTTGCTTTTATCATTGGAGAATTTGGAGCTCGAAGGCCATTTAAACTAATCTAAAGGGCTTAATAAACGAGTTCAAAAACCAAACCTATTTGACATGTGATATTTTTCTATTTTAATTCAATATGAATTGATTGTTTTTTTCCGTATCAATATCAAAAGAAATCACCACTGGCATTTTTTTATTTCAAATTATTTGACTAAAATTGGAAAAATGTTCGTCATGCATTGCTAAGGTTATGTCTCGGAAATGTGTTTTTTTTTCTTCCATAATTATTGTTTGACTTATTTACTAATAATCGCACTAAATCTCTTTTATTCAATGAACAACAAACAATTAGTGAAATTATATACCAGTAAACGCACATCAAAATTCACTTTTTTTTAACAATCGACCCAATAATTATCTTTTCATGGTATATAAGATAATTATTGAATTACTTCTTCAAAAAAATAATTATTGAATTACTGAGACTCTATCTATTTTATTTTTAAAATAAAAAACATAAATATTAAATAGTATTTGATATTATAAGTTACCACAAAGCATCACAATAACAAATTACTATTTAATACTCTAGTATTAATTTCAGTAATTATATTTTTAAAAATAAATTTCACGTAAATTTCATAACTATTAATAAAATTCACTTTCTATATTTGATTATTCAATTTCCATAAATAATAATACCACAATAAATACGATAAGTAAGGTGAATCCACGCGCGGATGACCACGCGAGAGGAGGACAAGTTAAGAAATTAAAATACCATGTATACCCTTCTTCCCTTCTCGGTTACTGAACCTATCTAGCAACAAAGCCGAAGGGATGAACAATATTTTCAGAATCCAATCAGTTAAATAACTTATAAAAATAAATAATCAGAGAATCATATACTCTATTAAGATCAAACTGATTAAATTAAAAAAAATCGATATATATATATATATTTTAAAATTTATTATACATATATGATAAAAATAAATATAATATAATTATTATTAAATTAATAATTTATATAAAATTATATTATTTATGTCAATTCAATTCAAAAATTATATATATAATAAGTTATAAATATTTATTTACTCAAATATCTACACACGCAATAAATTGAAGGAATGAATAATATTTTTATAATCGGACCAGTTAAATAACGATAAAGACAAATAATCAAATGATCAGAAACTCGATCGAGATCAAATTGATTAAATCGAGAAAAAACTAATATACATATATATGTATATATAATTTGACATTTATTATATATATAATAAAAATAAATATAATGTAATTATGGCTAAATAAAAAATTTATATAAAATTATATTTTTTATAGTGTCAATCTAATTTAAAAATTATATATATAGTAAGTTATGAATATTTATTTGCTTAAATATTTATTCATACGATAGAATAATATACAATAGGGTCATAATTTTGGAGTCAGATAGATTTTAATCTTGGATAAAATTGAAATGAAATTACTAAAATGTTCTTTATTTCTTTTAATTCAAAACGACGTCATTTTTATTTGACAAAAACGATGTCATTTTGATAAAAAAATAAAAAAAATGACCCGTCCGAATCTAAAAAATCTGTTCGATTCACTGATTTTTTAACCGATTTTTAATGGACAGATAAATGTAGCTGACCAGACTGTTCTTGGTTTGATTCCTGAATTTTTCCGGTTCAACCGGCCGGTTCGGTTCGGTTTTGATAATCATAGATGAAGATCATGCACCAAGGGTAAGGTCGACATTTCAATAGTCCACTGTCTATCCTCGATTATCCGTATAGATTCTCATCTAGGAGGTAACAGTTCTTCATTTCTTCACAAATACAATATTTGGATCAGATAAACAACGACAAGACAGCAAGTTTTCTCTGTTTTACTGAACCAATTTTACTCTTAATTGATCTTGATTTCAATTTTCTTGATCTTAATTTTGATATTTTTTTTTTTTTTTTTTTTACAGGTAAAAGGATTTTTGTGTGATGATGTCTGGCCCTTATCCCCTTCCTTTAGATCAAGTGGAAGAGTATGTTCGTGAGTAAGATTTCTGGGTTGTGATCTTTGATTCCTTTCTGATATTTTGCTAATTCCTTTGAAGTTTGTACTTTTCATTGTAGTAAAGTGAAACCCAGTAACTAAATTAACTAATTAGTTTAGATTTTTTGTTTATTGGAATTTTAATTCTAAAAAATGTAGATGATATAGAAAAATACTAACTTTTTAAGCATATTTAAATGATGGGCACATTACATTAGTAGTTTTAATTGACATCAAATTATTAATGAATCAATTTTTTTTTTTCATTTTTTTATTGTATTGACAGCGGATATGGCCCACCAGTCTCAGTGAGTGAGCAGCAGAATGAACAATTCTTGCAGAATGAGCAAATAGTGCATATTGCACAATTTGTGCAGAATGAGCATTTTGCGCAGGATGATCTATTTGGGCAGGATGATGTCCCTAATGAAAGTAATGATCATGGTGCCGTGCCTCGTACAGTGGAGAATAACTTGCTTTGGCCAGTTCTTCCGGGTGAATCTGGTGAAGGCTTGCCGTATGCTCCCATTGATTGGCCATATCCTGGTGATATTTGGACATGGAGAGTAGGAAAGAGGTTTAACAATGCTGGCTACTTTCAAGATAGATTTCTATCTCTTCCAAAACGTCTTGGGAAACAATCTTTCGCGAGCAAGAATGCAGTTGCTAATTATCTTCGTTCACAATTCCCAGATGCAGATATTGATGTTTTTTTGGCATCCTTTGCTTGGAAGATCCCTGTAAAAATTGAAACCACAGCCAAAGGTTTGATTAAATTTTTTACACTAGCCCTATTCACTAATATTTCTATTTAGATCTAAGTCTTAGGATGTGCAAACCTTCCTTTCTGAACTGCCTTCAAAGTTTTTAATTCATTTTTCCTCCTTTATTTTTATTTTTTATTTTTTATTTTTGTATGGCCAACCAAAATTTTCTTTTTCATATTTATTAGTTTTTTTGGGTTCGACCCCTTTAGTTTATAAAACTGTTTAAACGTGTATATTTTGTACGATTGCTGCTTTTGTTGGGTTAGCCAGTCTTTTCTTTAAGGTTATGTCAGGTTGCGGTTTCATGAAGTCAAAGTTTAGAATTGCATGTTGATTATCCACCAAGTAGTTATATTATGTTTATACTTATATCTGGTTGCAGTTTCATGGAGTCAAAGTTTAGAATTGCATGTTGATTATCCATGACCCTAATAAATGGAGAATGGAAGTGGGAATATTACGATTGATGGCAATTGGTAACATGTGCGTAAATTTATGAAACATGAATGAGGAATCCATTCAGAATCTTGTAGGAAACTTAAAGGTGAAAATTTGAAATTTTACAAGCAGTTGTAATAAGCTGGTGCAGTGGCTGATTAAAAATATATTTGTGAACCATTTCTTCTGCTATTAAGCTTGAGAAGATACATTTTATTGAATCTAGTTCTAGGGATAACATTGCAACTCCTGTGGTTTCCACATGCTGAGGATCTCAAACAGGATGAAATTATCTGCCATTACTTTGGAAGTATGTCTGCTTGGGAACATTTTATATTTCTGAATTAAGATTTGAGCCACATTTTAAACTGGGAGGTACATGGCAAAGTACTCTATTTTCTTATCATGCACTTCCCTTGCCAGCTGGTAATTTATGAATTGTTATGGGACTCTTTTCCCTTGTGTTCATTTTGATTAATTGAAAATAGTGGAGGTCTTGCCAATTTTTAATATTAATTCATTTACCATTTTATGATCTTGAGATCAAATTATGGCAAAGAATTTATCAAAATTTTATAATGTTTATTTGGATTAACTATGCATCCTAGTTGAATTAGGATTCTTCAAATGTTGCATCTAAAATGGAAGTATTAAATATACTCCAATTTGGAAAAATCTTTAATGAGAATGATTAAAATGTTTTTTTAGGCACAAAATTTAGTGCAATAGTTCTTTTGGTAGTTGCAATTTCCCAGAACTATGCTTATTCCAACACTGGGATCTTATTCTTGTTCAAACTATTCCCAACTTATCTATTGTCATTTAGTAGATTTATACTGTCTTCTGTAAACCAATTTTGATAGTTTAATCTGCATTAATAAAGAAGACTAAGACAAGCTCATTGCAAAATGTCTAGACTTATATGTTGTTGTTTCTTTTTTGCGCCCCAATTTATATGTATATATTCTATAGATGTACCTTCTCATGATCCTGTCTGTTTAGTTAACTGAAGATGAGTACCTAGTCATTTGAGAGAAACTTCATTTGGGACTTCAATGGTCAACAACAATTTGTCTATGGGTGGAACTAAAGGATTTCTATTTGGTAGCTCTTCCTGTGCTTTTGAGAGAGATGGAGAGTGGTCCCAGCTGCAGTGAATGGAGGCTTTGCATGTCTATATGTTTTGTTTCCACATAAAAGTTTGATGTTTCTTTTCAATTTTGTTTGGCTAATGAATTTATTATGTCCAATTATATTATTTATGTTTACTTAATTCTTATCTATGATTCAGAGGAACCTGCATCTGTTGATAGGGAGAATCCTCCACAGGATGAAAAAATGACAGGTCAAGAAGAAAAGAAAGAAGAAAGTTCCAGCTCGAGGAAAAGGAGGAGGAGCGGAACTGCCTTATCAGCTTCACCCACGCAAGCAAAACAGAATGGAGCTACATCATCCTCCACACCCAAGCGAGCTAAACAAGTTAGAGCTAAAGCATCACCCACACCTAAGAAATCGAAAAAAGGTGGAGCTAAATTACCACCCACTCCCAAGCGAACCAGCAAGAATGTAGCTACAGTATCCTCCACGCCTAGGCGAAAAACTAGACATTCTTCTAAACCATCTGTCCCTAATGATGAAGGTGGTGCATTTAGCATGCAGGAATCAATAATCGAACCAATTCCAGAGGATTTTGATAACTATCTCAACTCTTTGGAAGACATTCTCACCCAGCCTGTCTCTGAAAACCTAGAACCTTCGTCCACTGATTCTTATGCTGCAAATGAAATGGCTGAAGCTCGAAGTAAGCTTTCTTCCCTTCTTGTCATGGATTTTCCTTCGTTAGTCTCATCGAAGCACATATCTGAACTTGCAACTTTAGCATCCAAACTTCAAAAGGATCCTAGTCTGAATGCTGAACAACTTGTTAAATTGAAGTTAGTTGAGGAAATCTCAACCTTCAGTGAGGTTTTCTTAGAGAGCAGGGAATTAATTCAGCAGGTTGATGAATTCTTTGCCACTCTTGAGGCTAGAAAGGCCAAGGTTGCTTCTTTGAAGAACGAGTATAATGAATTGAAGGAAAAGGCAGACCAGCTGCAAGCACAGATGGATTCTAACTTATTGACTGTGCAAGAAATTGACAATCAGATTGCTCTACTTCAATCCAGGCGAATTGAGCTTACCGATGCAGTTCATACTAACAAGGCTGCAAACGTTGAGGTGGCATCTGCTCAAAAAATGGTGGCAAGTGCAATTCCAAAAGTTGTGCAGGAGATTCAGCTTGCCAACGCCAAAACTCCAGAGTTGGAGTTGAAGAAGACAAATGCACTAATGCGTGAAGCTGAAATTATTGCAAAATTTGCCCCTCTACAAGGGTTTTCTCTTTAAGCTGTGTCTTTAGAGCTATGTTTCCATGTTCTTGATAATGCTTTGGGTCTTGCATGGTTCACTTTAAGATACCATCCTTTTGTTGTAATGCAACTTAATATCCTCTCTGTAGGAAACTTCGTTTCTTTGGGCCTCTTATGCTTGGGTTCTTCATTATGACTTTATTAATTCACTAACATTTGGACTATTATATCCTCACTTTGAAATCCTTAGTAGCATTTATTTTGAATTTTCAGGGTAAATTGCCTGTTAGGCCAATATTCATTAACGATAAAATTTTAAAATTTTCATCAAGGTGTGTTAAATTTGAATATTGAGTTTAATGAAACTATAGGAGGGATTTATAAGGAATAAGTAGAGGAAGTACTCTGAGATTTGGATGTGGATGCTGAGGAAAAGTCATATAAGGAACTTGAGTTTTTTTATCATAATGGTGGTGGTGGGGTTGGGCATGGTGGTGGGGACACTGGCTGATTTCAATAAATGGGTATGTTCTTGTTTAATGTTTAATGTTTAATGTTTAATGGATTTGAGGATGTAGTTGTGGTGGGTAAACATTTGAGAAGGTTCTTCCAGAAGTGGGTAGACATTTTTGAGGGAAACAGAGAAAGAGAAGTATATAATTTTTCTATCGGGACTGTTATACGAAGATAAAATGAGAGAGAGAGAGAGAGAGTGGGAAATTAGATGGTGGCGGGGTATTTATTTCGTAACAGAGCGCTACTGTAAGGCCATGGAGGAGGCGATGATGTTAACATGGACTTTTTTTTCTATTATTATTATTATTATTATTAGCAAATTTGAGAGCTTTTTTCTTAAAAATAAAAAAAATAAAAAATAAATATTTGTAACAAAATTTATTAATTTTACTCATTTATACCAAACGCACGGACAATGAATGCGTTGTCTTCAGTCAACGGTTGCACAGTGCACAGCGCATGTAGTACATGCGCTGCACAGTGTAACTAAAAATATTATATTTTTTATCTATCAAAAAATTAACCCTAATATTTATAAATTAACACTATCATAATTTTAACTAAAAATGTTATTAATTAATTTTAACTAAAAATATTATATTTTTATTTAGGTAAAAATTAACTCTAATATTTGTAAATTTAATATTATCATGATTTTTTAACTAAAATTACTATTAATTAATATTTTAACTAAAAATATTAGAAATATTAACTAATTTAATAATATTATTAAACTTTACAAAACGAATTTATTAATGCTCAAAA
>CANXYC010542097.1:0-21776 GCA_948193065.1 Aleurites moluccanus | reverse complement strand
TTTGTATAATTATTAATGATATTGTGATATCATATGTATTGGAGTACATTCTAGAGCTCCGTAGTTAGTCTTTTGGGAATGATAGAATATTGATATATGAATGTTATCCTTTGGATACTCTTGTTCCTCTTTGATGAGAGATGTCTTCTTTAGATCATTAAGGAACAAGAGAAAGATATGAAATGATATAGTAAAGAAACGATTTATGCTTAAATGGATTTTGATATGTCATAGTATGATTTGAATTTATAATATAATCGTATGTAAGATTCAGAATGTGGGAGTTCTACGGGTTTATGGTGGTCTTAAGCCTAGCTTTGCCCTAAGACCGTCACAACACTGGAGTTGGGGTGTGACAAGATGAAAGAGATAATGATAGTGGAGGCTTGTATGTATATAAAGAAGAGGCTAATGGTGGTGGAGATGGAGAAGATTTATAAATGAATGGTAGAGGTGATGGAGATTTATAGACGTCTAGAACATATGGTAATTTATAAATATATATTTAGAGGTCGTGGGCAACGGCGACACCATGTAGAAGAAGATGAGTTGTTTTTTTAAAAAAAAAATACTATTTTTATGTATTTACAATTATTATGAATAATCTTAATTACCCATTAAAATAATAATTTGTCTAACTTATTATTGTTATTTTTCTTTAAGAATTTGGATTAGATTACTCTTTTGTCCCTTATACAAAAGTAAAAACATATTAAATAATAATTAATTGAAAGATAACAAAATGATCTTTCTTTAAAAAAAAAAAAAAAAAAAGACTCTTGTATATGAAATTAAACAGTAAGAGATAAAAATAAGAAAAAGAAAAGAACCAATTAAAACCTTTCTCCCTTCATGGAACAAACTCTATAATGTTAAAAAAAAAAACTCTACAGTGATAATTTTTTTTTTCTTTTTGGGATATTTTGATTTAGAGTTAGAGGTAAGTAATTTACCTTATAATATTTTTTTTTATCTTTTTAGTGTCAATATTTTTATATTTTTACTTTTATGAGATAAATTTATTTCTAATTTAAATTTAAATTTTTAAAATTAATCAAATAACAAGAAATTTTGGGTACTTGTTATGATTGGATAATTGTTAAATTGAGTTCTTAAATATGAAAATTTATCATAGGCATATGTGAAATTAATTCACAAATTATGCCCACTGCTTATTGGTAATTGTTACATTAGGTTCTTGTATAAAAATTATTCTTACAAAATGAGTGGATGAAACAATTGTTTAATTGCTCATAGTTTGTTTAACATCACAAGCATTATCAAAATAATTATTTTGTTGATTTGATTGCCTAATAATTTTGTTATAACATTCCATTAAAAATTAAAAATTAAAGAATTTTCTGCTATGAAATTTGTGAAAATTTTTCTATTACAAAATTTGTAAAATATCGTTACATAACAAGATGGAAGATTAATGGTAAGCAAGATATATTTAATGCTATTGATAATAAAGTATAAAGTTATTATATGACGCTAATCATAAAGAGCAATTGTAAATTTTTTATTTTTTTTTTAACTAAAGTATGTTTCTTAATGCTATTTTTTAAAAGTACTTGAACATTTAGTTAATTTATTTATCTCAAATTTTTATTGCATATTTTTTTTAAAATGTTAGCTCATTATATTTTGCTTTTAATTTTGAATTATGACTTATCGATTGTTCGCACCCGAGAGTAGAGATATATAATAATATGAGTAAAATGAGGGTAACTTATAAATATAAGATGATAGTGATAATTTTCACAAATCATTACGAATTTCATATATGAAAAATTGGATATCTACGTATAAAGTGCATAAGAAAAAATAAACAATAAAAAAAAAAATCTCTCTTATATCATATTAAGAAATTAAAAAGCTTTAACCCATAATATAACTCTTTTTTTAAAAATTAATTATTAAGAAAGAAATTTTTTTAATATTTAAATCAATATTTAAAATCATATCCAATCAATATGAGATTTCTAACAGATCGTATGCCAGTCAAATAATTTTTTAAATTTTGCTGAATTGTAAAAATAATAAATATATATTTTTTTTATTTTAAGTGCGTGATTATTAGTTGTTAATTAATATTTAAAGAATGAATATATGACTTTTGATTTTTTTTTACTTATTAATTAATGTGTAGAATGTGACTTTTGATTCCATAAGTTTGTAGGTTTTAAAATTTTATATTATTATTTTATTAATTTAATATTAATACATTTAAAAAATTATGTGTTGATAATTAACTTTTTAATTATTATGTTGTATCTTTCAACATTAAATACTATTAGGTAAGATTTGTTTAAATGAATAAATTAATACCAAATACAAAGATTTATAAGTTTTTAAAATATTTTTCTAATTTTCTGTTAATTTATAAAGAAATTAAATTATTTTTTCATACATAAATATATATAATCGTATTATAGTTTACGAAACCAAATTATTGTTTAAAAAACAATTTATTATTTGTAATTACTATAAAATTTAAATCGCCCGTATCAAACATTGAATATGATTGATATGGTCCCGGCGGGGCTCGAACCCGCGACCTTCGGCTCATAAGACCAACGCTCTAACCAACTGAGCTACGGGACCAAGTTTGTTTAATTAAAATTCCATAAAATATTTAATAATAAAAAAAAGTGATTATTAATCGATCCAGATATTTTTTTAATGTTAATTCCCTGCGGACAATAATACTAAAAAATTAATTACATTGTGGAAACAATTCTTCTCCTCAAAGAATCCAAGTATGGTTTAACACTAATTGGTAATTCGCGTTTCAGGCAATTTATTATTAAAAAATATTTTTATTTAATTTTTTATTACAAAAAAAATAAAATATATAGATATTTTTATAAACAAAAATATATATAAATATAAAATATAAACCGGTTTCTCTACCAATATTTTTATATTTGTATACTGATAATAAAAATTTAAATTATCAATATTTTCATAAAAGAAAAAAGTTATGAGAGAATATAATTATTAAAATAATTATAATTATTAAAAATATAAGTATATACCACTTATTGATTTATTTTTCGATACTGTTACTTTTTATTTTTTCTTCATTTTATTTTTTCAAATAAAGTTATTTAATAATAAATTAAAAAATTAAAAAATCAAAGATAACTCTTAAACTTTTATATTAAATTCTCCTTCAATTACCTAATATTTATTAAATACTTAAAATTATATAAAATTTTAAAAATTTATAAAAAAAAAAAAAAAGATAAATCAAACTATGAGTATGGAGAAAGCTGTTATTGTAGGAGAATTCAATCAATGACATATATTGATCCCAGTTACTTTTAAAATTCAGAACACATAACAGCAACATATCCTCCAATGTCTGGATAGTTCTCTATGATTGTCCATCAGTCTATGAATGGAAAGTTGTACTGAACCGTAACTGAGTACCCATAGCCTTCTGAAATTTTTGCTAAAATCGAGAAATAAACTGTGTGCCCATATCCGATATAATCATCAATGGCACACCATCAAACCATACAATCTTATTCATATAGAGTTGTGCATACTGAGCTGTTGAAAAACTAGTATTAATCTCTAGGAAATGAGCAAACTTTGTCAATCTATCCACAATAACCCATATGGAACAAAAATAAACACTTAAATAATATCTCAATCAGTGGGTAGGACTAATAGTGACAGGTTTAGAGTCGATAACGAGCTTGCGAAGGGCTCCGAAGTTGAACGAGCATGGAACAACACCGTTTTGAGAAAGGCTTGGGTGTAGGGAGAGAGATAGAAATGTATAAAAGAAGAAAATAAGATGGTAATGGTTCATGAAGGAAGCAGAAAGAAGGGAAGAGAAGGATTATTGTTGTTACTAGAGATGAAGTAGGAGATGCAATTAGAGAAGGAATTGGTATTGATGATAGTGCCACAGTTGGTGATGGGGTTGGGGTTAGGGTTGATTTTGGTAATGGGGCTACGGTTGATTTTGGTGATGGAGTGGTATGAAACTTCTGATGCTTTAGAGAATATTGGCATAGGTTGGTATTATAGATGGCAAATGAGCGGGTTGGGTCAGTTTCGAGTCAGTCAATTCGGATTCGGGTCAAATTTAAGTTTGGATAAATTTGGGTTTGGGTCATCATTGAGTCAAATCATCATTAGATCGAATAATCAATCAGGTCAAGTCATTATTGATCTGAGTCATCTTTTTGGTCGGATAATCAATGAATCGAGTTAATTTATGAGTTAGATCATTATTAAATTTGGGTTGTTATCATATCAGGTTTCCAACAAGTCGGATTATTAAAAGATTAGGTTATGACCGAGCTCCGATAGTCATCAGATCGGATTGTCAACGAGTCAGGTCATCAACTACTCAGGTCGCTATAGAGTTTCGAGTCACCATCATATTAGATCATCTTAATTACCAGGTTTTCCGATTTGGGTTATGAGTGAATTTATTGCAGTAAACTATTAAACCCTTTATAAATTATGATAAAATCTAAAATTTGAAATTTAGATTTCCTATGTAACATTCAATTATCAATTATAATAATTAATTAGGCCACCAATTCACTATCTATTGACATGTATTAAAAATTGGTTCAATTTTCAATAACCATATTTATCTATCAACTTAAGATAAGAGCAATTGGTGTACAGTTTGTGCTTCTATTGTCTAACCTACTTCCACGAAAAATGCAATTTAAGAATTCAACACACCATTAGCTATTGCGTTTCAATTTATAACGAAAAAAATCATATTTCTTCCCATAATCAAAACTATGTAGTTTTTAATTATTATTAATTTTTGGTTAAGTTATTAGGTTAATTCATTTTCATCTCTCATCCTCAATTTCTACTTTCTACTGTTTTGCCTCCATTTCCTATTTTTCTTCCTCGGTCACAAATATGACGAATTTTACATGTTATTTCATAACAATTAATATTTTAAAAATAGTCTAAACATGTTACAAACATAAAATAAATAAAAAAATTAGTCATTACTAATTCTAAAACAACAATAAAATTTATAAAGAAATTTCAAAATAATTTATCAATTAGCTTTCTCTGATTGGTCATTATTCACAATAAAAAGAAGTAAAAATTTACCCACATGGAGTTTTGAACACACGAACAGTAAAATATAAATCGTATGCCTAACCATTATGCTATAAATATATAAACATTCAAAATATAATTGCAGGTTTTTTTTTTTTTTTTTCTCATCTATAATTATATGTAAATTTTAGGTTAATTTTAAGCATTGGATGGTTTCGGATCGATTCATTTTAAATTCGGGTCATCTCATATTTCAGTTATTTCGAGTTCGGGTGGCCTTCGGGTTGGGTTGCTTTTCGGTCGGATTGTGTCTGCATTTGGATCATTTCGGGTTGATCTAATGTCAGGTTCGGATCATTCTTGGATTAGGTCATTACTAGGTTTTCGGTCATTCGGATGAATCAGTGAGCAAATTCGGTGTCTACTCGAATTTGTTCATTTACATGTTTAGATTTTTATCACATTAGTTAATTTTTGGATAAGGTCACTTTCAAGTCAAATAGTTTAAATTTCGAATTTTTGACTATTAAAATCAAATTAAATTTGGGTTGAATTCGATATCGGATGAGTCGAATCGAATCTCTGATTTGAATTCATTTTGCAATCTATAGTTGGTATAGATCCGAATTTTAGATTAAAGAAGAAATAATTTATTTTTTTTAATATGTTTGTGTTTTAAAATAACATATGATGACTAAAGTATATTTTTAATATTATTATAATATAACGTGATAATTTTTTAACAGTAAATTGTTAAATATTTTAACAGTCTTTAAGTATTTGATGTGAGTGAAAATTTCAATTCAATGTAGAGAAATAAATTTTTAAAGGCTCAATAAGCAAATAAAAAGAAAATTCAAGTTCTAAAAATGTGTTTTGCCTATTTATTTTGATTTCTAAGTTTCTAACAATCTTGATTTCTAAGTTTCTAATATGGCTTTGAGAGCTTTACGATCTTTTAATGTGGGTTTCCATGCACACACTCTTCATATTCAAATATATCTTTCAATAAAATTTTGAACTCAATTTTCAAAAGAAAATATAATATTAGAGCTAAAATTTATGAACTCACTAAACAATTAGTAGTATAGTAAAATGTTGAGAATTTAAAAAACTTTAATATCTCATTTTCTTTTAAAAAATTTCTGACGTATAAAATAAATATTTATATATTATGCACAAATTCTTTTTTTACTTCTCAATCAAACAAGGAATGGCAGTATTTGTGCGGATGATACCAAAAAGCAAGAATAATTTTTCTTTTTTTTTTAGCTAAATGTTGATTGCCCACGTCTGCTATGCAATGAGAATTCATTTAATTAGATAATAATTTGAAATGAATCATATTTTAATAGGGTTAATAAATAAATATGATATAAATTACATATATAGTTTTTTATATAAATTTATTGGGTCAATTTATTAAAGTTGATAGGACATAAAATTTAGAAGTGAATAAGTGTTGAAAATACAAATTGACTTGTATCAAAGACATACTTAATTTAACTACTCGTAACAACTATTAGTTAGTGATTATAACTAATAGTTGATAGTTAGTTGGTAGTTATTAATTAATAAATATTTATTGTTTGATAATTTTTTAGTAGTTATTGCTATTGAGATGCAAAATAATTGTAAGTATATAATTATTTTTACTTACTAACATATGACGTCCAACTTTAAAATCATTTAAATATTTATTTATTAAATTATTAATAAATAATTATAACTCAATATTATCATTATTTCTCATTTTTAGAGGCATGATTACAAATAAAATATCATGTCTTAATTTTGGGACATAATGATTTTAGGATGTGAGGATCGCATAAAACTATCAACATCTGTAAAACTCCTATTATAACTTACAATCATTCTTTGTTATAATAATTTTTATATTTAACATTCTCATCTCAATCATCTGTTATCATCATTGAACATTTCAACATCCATAATACCATATATTTTAGATAACAATTATATATATTATTTACATAACATTCTATACATTACTCGCTCACTTTTTATAGTACCATGGAGCTGCTAGGAACACAAAAGAAAAGTCTAATTTTGATAGTTACATTATAAAAGATGACTAGTCCTGAATGAAAAAGAAAACCTGAAAACCTCATTTACGTCTGATATGAAAAATGTTAAACCACTAGTAGGGTGAGTATATAATACTCAGTGAGTCAAATATATATTACCATATATTTAGGCTAGGTAGATAATAAATTACCAACAAATGGTCAACAAGTAGCTCAATGGATAGACAATAAAGATTCAAATGGTTAATTCAACAGATTGCACACCAAATGCCCTACTTATAGGTAAGTACAAAGATAATACAATTATTGGCAAAATATTCAATAATCAGTCTCAATGAGAATATTAAATAGAATCAATAAATCAATGGAAACTCATAGCATGTAAATATAATAGATATAAAGGGTCTCAGGAAGATGTAGCTTTGCAATCTCATCAATAAAGCATAAGGTGGATAATGCATTATGGCTACGACATTACTCCTTTCTAGTAAGGGTTAAAATAGTCATTATGCACAATGCCGATAGATTTCCTCTCACTATGTCACACCCCGAGTCCAGTGGTGCGACGGTCCTATAGCAAGGGTAGGCTTAAGGCCATCATAAATCCGTAGAACTCTCATATCCTGGATCTCATACACATTCATCAAATATATATATCATTCAATATTCATTTCTATGATCCATATAAGCATAAATCATATTTTTATTTTTATCATTTCATAATTTCCTCTTGTTTCTTATTGATCAAAAGATGTATGACACATCACTAAGGAATTATATATCAAAATAATGTCCTCTTTAATAACTAATTATGGAGTTGTAGAGTATACTCCTAATATATACGATACCATAATACCATACAATGAATATTCATAAATATATATATTTCAAAATGATTACAATGGAGGCTTCTTGGAGAAATAAATCAAGAAGCTTGATCTTTTCTACTAGCTCCCTTACGAGTTACACTATCACCTGAAATGCACAGAAGAGGAGTGAGCATTCAACTCAGTAAGATATGAACATGCAATATGAAAGAAATATATATACATATATATTAATCCAAAGGAAATATCAATTCCAAGAACATGGGTAAGAATCATCATGTAGTTAGGCATACAAGAACAAAAGTGCTCACAATCGAATAGCAATATCAAGTAACATGGTAGAACTACAGAGTGCATCAGTAGCAGTGCTACCTATCACAACAGAGCGCATCGGTAGTCCTTGCTACCTTATTGCAAACGCATGCTTGGCCAGGCATATGCCTAGAGCTCATGGTCCCCTCTAGGTGGAACACTGATAAAAACCCTATCAACTAAGTTCCCAAAGTGCACAATGGACCAATGAATTTACTCTCATTGGGAAAAGCGTTCTATCCATAGGGTCATATGGTTTCAATCTCACAAGAAACATATTGGTCACAAGACCATCAACATATAATATAAATTTCAGTCAAGATAGCAATTGGTTTCATATGAACTTGGTCTAAGGAAAGCCATTTGTATTCATATAATGTAATCACATGAAACAATCCATTAATTGTTTGAGAACATCATAGGGATTTCAAATAATAGGTGCATAATACAATATCATGTATATGAGAATCATATGGGTGAACATTTAGAATACTTGGACATATGATTTCAAAGAAGCAATAAGCAAATGCAATGTTCATACTTACCTCTACACAAATTTATCCTTGAATTTCCTTTAACAGTTTGCTCAACAACAATCTCCTCAATTTCCTTGATTTTCTCCTCCTAAGAAATTTCCCCAAATATTCAAAATTAGGGTTTTTCTTAATCAATAATACTCAATATGATTTCTTAATATTTAACCATCTTAGAGTTTCTATTTTTGATTCCCATCATCAATTTAATTCATCTCTTAAAGAAAATCTGAAATTTATTTTGAATTTACTGTTCATATTACTATTCATGACAGTCCATAAATTTTGATTTTTCTAACATTAATTATCATTAATAGCTTCAAAATGCTTGTAATAAATTCTATATACCCATAATTAACTATTCTAATTACCAGACTTTATTAATCTAAAAGAAAATAACATTTGAAGAAAATTTACCTTATTTCTCCAAAATTGATTTCCTTGAGATATCAGCTTGAAACTGACGATTGAAGCCTTAAAATATGATAATCTAGAGATTTAATGCATTAATTCTGAGTATTAATGCATTAGAAAATAAATAAAACTAATCTGAGAAGAACAAAAGAAGAACGAAGAGAAGAAGAAAGAAAATCGTGAAGAAAATCGCTACTGGGCACTGGTTAAATAGGCTACTACCCCAAAATTTCGCTCGCCAGCTCGCCTTGCAACCCACCTTGGCAATGCCACCTCGCATAAGCCAGCTCACAATTTTCACTTCGCCAATCTGCTCCAGCATTGCCACTTCGCTAATCGCACTTCGCATATGCCACCTTGCATATGCTGCCTCGCCAAACTCTCCTCGCAAACTCCTCTTCGCATATGTCGCCTCGCATATGCCACCTCGGTAATGCTTTTTCGCCAACTCGCTTCGCCTATCTCCCTCTTCGCATATGTCACCTTGGCAATGCCTCTTCGCCAAACTCGCTTCGCCTATCTCCCTCTTCGTATATGCCACCTCGGCAATACCTCTTCACATAATGCCACCTCGCCTATTCCTCTTCGCCAAATTCCCCTTTGCATATGCCACCTCGCATATGCCTCTTCGCCAAATTCTTCTTCGCATATGCCTCTTCGCCAAATGCCTCTTCGCCTAACTCCACTTCGCATATGTCACCTCGCATATGCCTCTTCGCCAATTGCCACCTCGGCAATCTCACCTCGCCACTTCTCTTGCTCGCATTTGTCGGCTCGCTAATACCAATCTTGTCGAGCTGAAACCCTTCCTCGATAACTTATATTTAATCCGCTCGCAAATGAGCTACAAATATCTAAACTCCCTGATTCTTTTTCTAACTTAAAATAGACATTCAGGGGTTCAACATATCCAAAATTCAAATCACAAAAATAAATACACAGACTATGGTGACTCTCTAAAATTCACCCTGACTTACTGCCCAAAATTTATTCGTACAGACCTGAGTAATTCCACTCTCCACTGAGTTATACTTATCCAAATCTCCTAAAATTTTATATCCAATAACAAAACACATAAAGAAACACTTCTCATTTTTATACTTTTGGCTTAAACAGCCTCAATCATTCCCAAAAAATTCAAACATACTCAGATTCCTGCAGAAATTAATGAACCAGACAGGTTCTGCTCAAGGAGACATAAAACTTCACATACACAGAATTTTACAGAACCATTTTACAAGATTAAAGATGAGATATACACCTATAACTTTTATATTTTATACTTTACCAAATTATTCCTTTAAAATTAAGAAATCAGCCTCACAAAAATTCACCCTGCAAGCAGAAATTTCTGAATTTCCTCAAACATTTATATTTTCAATTAATTAAATTCAACAAACATATAATTAATAAAATTGCCCAAAAATGACAGATATTACATTCTTCCCCCCTTAAATAAATTCATCCTCGAATTTATAATAACCTGCCTTAAGTTTGAAATAGATAGGGATATTTGTCTTGCATGCTTTGCTCACTTTCCCAAGTACACTATTCCATAGCTTGATTTCTACATAGGACTTTAACCATTGGTATATCTTTATTCCTTAGCTTTTTAACCATTCAGTCCACAATTTCAATTGGGTTTCTTCATACATAGATCTGGTTGGAGGTCCACTTCTAGAACTTGCAGCACATGGGAAGGGTTGGCAACATACCTACGAAGCATCAATACGTGAAATACTGGATGCACATTTTTCATGCTAATTGGTAAAGCCAACTTGTATGAAACTTCTCCAACCTTACTCAGAATCTCAGAGGGTCCAATAAATCGTGGAGTCATCTTACCTCTCTTGTCAAACCGTAGAACTCCTTTCATTGGTGAGATCTTTAAAAATACAAGATCTCTAATGGAAAACTGAAAATCTTTCCTCTTTGGGTCGACATAGCTCTTTTGACGGATGAAAACTGTCTTTAATCTTTCTCAGATCAGTGGAACCTTTTCTGACATATATCATATCAATTTTGGTCCTTCGATATACTTTTCTCTAACCTCATTCCAATATAAGGGAGATCTGCATTTCCTACCATATAAAGCTTCATAAGGAGACATTTGAATCATGGAATGATAGCTATTGTTGTAGGCAAACTCTATTAATGGCAAATGAGCATCCCAATTTCCTCTAAAGTCTAGAATGCACATTTTCAGCATGTCTTCTAGAGTTTGGATGGTCCTCTCTGATTGCCCATCTGTTTGCGGATGGAAAGTTGTGCTGAAATCGAGCTGTGCACCCAGACATTCTTGCAATTTCTGCCAAAACCTCTAGGTGAACTGAGTACCTCTATCTGAGATAATCGAAACTGGAACTCCATGAAGTTTGACAATTTCATCAACATAAATCTGGGCATACTAAGAAGTTCCATAACTCGTCTTGATTGGCAAGAAATGAGCTGACTTGGTTAATCTATCCTCAATGACCCATATCGAGTCATAGTCCTTTGAAGTCCTTGGCAATCCAACCACAAAATCCATAGTCACCCTCTCCCATTTCCATTCTGGCAATGGTAACTCTTGGATTAGTCCCGATGGTTTCTGATGCTCGAACTTGACTTGCTGACAAGTTAGACATTTAGATACATATTCTGCAACATCTCTTTTTATTCCACTCCACCAATATGAATTCTTAATGTCATGGTATATCTTTGTTGCACCTGGATGCACATTATACTTGGCATGATGTGCTTCCTTAAGAATCATATCTCTCAAATCATCAATTGCTGGAACACATAACTTACTACTATGTCTCAACACGCCATCAGTCACATTAAATCCTGGAGCTTTTTCTGACCCCACATCATTCTTTATCTTCACCAATTGAGGGTCTTTGTCTTGAGCTTCTCTAATTTGATCAATGAGAAATGGCTTGACTTGGAAATTTGCCAAAAGCACTCCTGAATCTGACAATTCCCAACTGATTCCTATATCATGCAATCTCTGCATTTTCCTCACTAATGATCTTCTACTCACTTGAATATAGGCTAAGCTTCCCAAAGACTTCCTACTCAGTGCATCGGCTACAACATTAGCTTTCCCTGGATGATACAAGATTTCACAGTCATAATCCTTAAGCAATTTGACCCACCTTCTTTGCCTAAGTTTAAGATGTTTCTGCTGGAATATATACTTCAAACTCTTATGATCTGTGAAAATCTCACATTTCTCACCATACATATAATGTCTCCATATCTTTAGGGCAAATACAACTGCAGCCATCTCAAGATCATGAGTTGGATAATTTACTTCATGCTTCCTCAACTGTCTAGAAGCATAGGCTATCACCTTCCATGTTGCATAAGCACACAGCCAAGCCCTACTCTCGATGCATCACAATACACCACATATCCTCCTTCACCCGATGGCAAAGCTAAGACAGGTGCCGTGGTGAGACAAGTCTTTAACTTCTTGAAGCTCTCTTCACATGCATCCGACCATAGAAATTTAACTTGCTTCTGGGTAAGTTTGCTCAAAGAAGCTGCAATCTTGGAAAAGTCTTGAACAAACCTCCTGTAGTAGCCTGCCAAATCCAAGAAACTTTTAACTTCTGAAACATTCGTGGGTCTAGGCCAGCTAAGAATTGCATCAACCTTTCTAGGATCAACTTCAATCCCTTCTTTGCTCACTATATGCCCCAGAAAGCCCACACTCTCAAGCCAAAATTCACACTTCAAAAATTTGGCAAACAACTAATGCTCTCTCAAAGTCTGCAACACAATCCTAAGGTTTTCCTCATGCTCTTCTTTACTCTTAGAATACACAAGAATGTCATCAATAAACACAATGACAAACTTATCTAAGAATGGCCTGAACACCTTATTCATTAAGTCCATGAATGCAGCTGGTGCATTAGTCAGTCCAAATGGCAACACTAAGAACTCATAGTGTCCATATATGGTCTGGAAAGCCGTCTTTGATACATCCTCATTCCGAATCCTCAACTGATGGTACCCCGACCTCAAGTCTATCTTGGAGAAATGACTTGCACCTTGCAACTGAACAAATAAATCATCTATTCTTGGTAAAGGATATTTATTCTTGATAGTTACCTTGTTGAGCTGCCTGTAATCTATGCATAGCCTCATAGAACAATCCTTCTTCTTTACAAAGAGTACAGGTGCTCCCCATGGTGAACTACTGGGTCTAATGAATCCCTTATCAAGCAAATCTTGCAACTGGAATTTCAATTCTTTCAACTCAACTGGTGCCATACGGTAGGGAGAAATAGAAATCAGACTCGTGCCAGGTAGCAACTTTATACCGAACTCTATCTCTCTATTCGGTGGCAACCCCGGTAATTCTTCAGGAAATATGTCCGGAAACTCATTGACTATTGGAATATGCTCTATGCCTCTCACATCTTTACAAGTTTCTCGGACATAATCCAAATACCCTTGGCAACCCTTTCTTAACAACCTCCTTGCCCCAATGGCAGATATCACATTGTATGGTACTTTACTCCGCTCTCCTTGAAACTCAAATTCCTCACCCGAAGGTGGCTCAAAGACTAGCTTCTTTCCATTACAATCTATAATAGCATAGTGCTTGGACAACCAGTCCATGCCCAAAATCACATCAAACTCCAACACAGGCAATTCAATCAAATCCACATTCAAGCTCTTACCACCTATGCTAACCATACAGGATGGATAGGAGTTCTGGACTTCAATCTCTTCCTCTAAAGGAGTAGAAACAACTAACACACTTTTAAGCAATTCACAAGGCATATGCAGCTTCTTAGCAAAACATGATGACACAAAGGAATGTTTAGCTCCTGAATCAAACAATACTCTAGCATTCAAGGCATGAATCGGAAGGATACCTGTAACAATTGTGTTAGATGCTTGGGCTTCATGCTATGCTAAAGCAAAAGCTCTCCCTTTGCCTTTACCCATGGGAGTCGATCCTGAAGCCTGAGCCACATGCTGTCCTGATCCTCTGCCAGCTTTAACAGTCCTGCCCAAAATACCCCTGCCTCCTCCTGGCTGCTGACTAATGCTCCTCTCTCTACTCATCTGAACTGTAGCCTGAGAAGCCTGAGGTCTACCTCCAAAGGGTGGTTGTGGACAATTCTTGAGGAAATGACCTTGCTGTCCACATCTATAACATGCTCCTGATGCATAATGACAAGGACCACTATGAAATTTTCCATAGGTAGGACATAGAGGTTTAGGAGCCCTGGGTGATGCAAAGCTAGCTGATCCATGACTCATCTACGAAGTAGGTCCAGGAGTAGTCCGACTTTGCTGTAGTCTCCTTGACGGTCCTCTATACCCACTTCTAGGAGCTGACTGATGGGCCACTACCATAGCCTTCATCCCACTATATGGTTTGGAAGAACTATCTGCCTTGAACTTCTTCTTCTCAACCCTTTCTGATATGGCTTCCATCTCCTTGTTCTCAATTATTCTAGCCTTGTCCACCAACTTGGAATAGGAATCAAATTCAAGTACAGCTAGGAGCTTAAACAATAGAGCCACCAACCCTCTGCGAAACCATTGGATCCGTGCTGCTTCTATAGGCACCAATGCAGGAGCAAATTTACTAAGCTGACTGAACTTCCTGGCATACTCTGAAACACTCATGCCCAGAAAATTCAAACATACATAGATTTCCTGCAAAAATACTAAACCAGACAAGTCCTGCTCAAGGAGGTATAACTCCTCACACACACAAAATTTTACTAAATCATTTAACAGAATTGAAGATGAGACATAGATCCACAACTTTTATGTTTTACACTTTACCAAATTATTTCTTTAAGATCATGAAATCAGCTTCACAAAAATCTTGCAACTAGAAATTTCTGGATTCCTCAAACAATCATACTTTCAATTAATTAAATTCTTTAAACATACAATTAATTAAAATAACAAAAATTGCAGATATTACAATTGATTCCTAGTAATGAGAATTTGAAGCTATTAAGGTATATATATTAGAAGTTGAAGGATGGGACTTAAGAATATAATTATAATTGATGGATAATAACAAATTCATGTTTATAGTAATTAAGTGAAATAAAATCTTGGGATTCTGATTAGGTGTTGAAGATAAAATGGTGACTAATGGAAACAGAGAATTAGTGTAATGGTGATAATGAATGATAGTAAAGGTAAAAGTTAATAAATAAGATAGGATTTTGATTCTGGATTATGTACGGATAATGATATGATGGTTTAAAGAGAAAAAAGATTGATGTAATAATGTAAAGAGGAGATATAAGGACTAAATTGAAACATTAATTGGAAACTATTTGAAGTATGTCCATCAATGAGAGAATTAATGGATAAGAAAATTCAAGAATAAATTTTATTAAAGGGGAGGAAAATATAATACTCCATAATGTTAAATGGATCAAAGTGGATTAAATTAATGGAAATTCAATTAAGTTAAAGAGAATGATAGGTTAAATTTGGAGATAGAAAATGGGGTTTATGAAAAATCATAAATTATCAATTCTTGGAGTTTCATTTAATCGGGTTCGAAATAAAAATTTCTTTGCTATTGAGGTTGATTAATTGAATTGAATTAAGGTATAATAGGAAATAAAAAGACTTCATTGGATTTAAATGAAAAAAATTTAAGGACCCAATTATAAAGAATTAAAAAGTTTAGTGGTTACAAATATAAATTAGGAAAATTATAGGCCAAATCATAATTTCTCAAAGTTGTGGGACCCACCAAATTTTTGATACTTTTTAATCCTTAAATTTCTAGAGAATTTAAGAGTTCTCCCACACTCATGGTCAGCCAACACTTGGACTTTTTATAGAATTTATATTACTTATTTTTCTTTTGATTTTTGTTTTCTTTTAATGGAGAGACACGTGTTCTCTCTTTAGATTTTTCTATAATTTTTCATTTTTCTTTCTTCAAATTTTTCATTGGAAAAGATAAGAGGTGTATGAATATATATAAAGGAGGGGAACAAAGTAATTAGGGAGAAAGGGAGAGATGTGGCCGAATTATACATATGATAGTTTCACAAAATTTAACCAACTCCTCCCTTCCAAATAACCATTTTCCTTCACCAAATATTCATATCCATAAGTTGTAAACCCTGTTATGAGATTAGATAAGTGTTTAGAAGTTCATAAAGTGGTTTAAAGCAAGAAGGAAATGAAGATATTCAAAAAAGATGTAATATCCTAGAAAACTGTACAGATTCAAGTGAACCATAGTAGTGGATAATGAGTTAATTGAAGAATAAATATGTCAAAATAGTTTAAGGAAGTATAAAAAGAATAATTAAGGAAATTTTTTCCTAAAAATTTTTTAAAGATGATAATAAACAGTATTATCAGTAATCAATTTTTATAATATTTTTAAGAGGTTCACTATTAAAATTGATTGAGAATAATTTAAATTAGGATTTTAATTTATCAAGAAAAAATTATTTGAGGATTAATATGGCGTTAAACTAATGATAGGATAGTGAAGAAGAAGAAAATGATGAGAAAACCTAATTTGGAGCATTTGACAGTTCTTGATTTTTAATTAATTTTTGACAATTATTTTATTTAAATTTCTTTCACATATTTTAAATTAGATAGATTATGGACCAATTAAAAATAAAATGAAGTGAAGATAGTATTAAAGGTGATTGGAGATGGATATGGAAGAGAAGTGAAATTAAGGAAATTTAAAAGTTACAATTTTTAGAGTTTTTATCGAAATAAGTTCGGAATAAAATTTTTTTAGCTTTTGTGATTGACTAATTAAGTTGAATTGAGATATAATAGGAAATGTAAGGTTCCATATAACTTTAATGGAAATAATTCAAGGACTTAATTGAAAGGAATTAAAAAGATTTGTGGTTACAATTATGAATTAGAAAAAATTATGGGTCAAAGTATAATTACTCAAAGTTGTGGGACCCACCAAGCCTACATTGAATTTAATTCACAAATTTTCTAGAAAATTCAAGGAAATGGCCAGCCATCACACAATTGAAAATAGATTTTTATTTATTGATATTTATTTTATCCATTCATTAGAAAATTAACAAACATCCAAAATCTAGAAAATTCTAGTTTTCTTCGTTCTTCAAATTTTTTCTATTAGCTTTGGTATATAAAAAAGGAAAGAAAAAGACTAGCTATTTTTGATAGTTATGGTCGAACCACTTATGTCTAGTATTCCAAAGAAATATTTTCCAACCTCCTTCCACAGAAACCAAAAATTTTAAGTTAGGAAAGTTAGATAGAAGTAAAAGAATGATGAAGGAAAATTGATGAAAATTGATATCAAGCAATTTTGGAGGAAGAAAAGAATGAAAGATTCATCTAAATTTAAAGTAAAGTTCATAAACTTAGTTATTTACTTTAATTTGTATGTGTTATATCTTGTTTGGGTAATAAATTGAATTAATTGAGTTAAAGAACTTAAAGCTGAATTAGGGTTTTGAGATTTCTGAAATCTGTATTAAAATAAAAAGTTATAGCTCAAATTTCATGGACTTAATGAATGAATTTGAGAAAATATTAAACATAAAAGTTGTAGATATATGTGTTATTTATATGCCTGTAAAAATATTTTAATAAATTCAAAGTGAGGGAAGAGATATTAAGTAAAAAACCATGACTGGCTCGGATTAAAGGTTTCATAAAAAGTCTAATGCATTTTATTTTTACAGGACATTACAAACTAATTAGGTGAAGTGTTCAACATGAAAAGTGTTCATTTATATCTTTTCTAGAAGCCTGTAAATGATTTTAGAATTGGATTTATATTTTATGAGATGCAGCCAAGTTAAGTTTAACTACCTGAATGGAAGGTACATAACAGTAGGGTTAAATTCAAACTATCACAATATGTTTTCTAGTATTTGAATAAATCTAAATTCTGCATATATTAGAACTTGGTATGTCTAGTTTAAGTAAAAAGAAATAATCAAAGCAATTGGACAGGTATAATATGAACTATAGATAGAATTGTCCAAGCTACTAGTAAGGAGTATTAAAGGAAAAATCTTAGATCCTAAAACCCTAGAATTTGGAGAAAATGCAACATAAGTTAAATAAATGGAAATTTCACTATAATTGACTATTAATATGATATTTAATTAAATTTAGTACCAAAAAAAAAAAGTAGAAAAGATGATGGAATAGAAAAGTTGAAGCAGTAAGTGCTTACTTTGTACATTGAAAGTCAAGACGAAGAGTTTTGACTAATCTAGTTATTGAGGTGAGTAAATATATGTCATTATACATGTTAAAAACTTTGTGTGAATTTTTGAAGCTCATTTTCTTCCATTGATTATGTTGGCCGAATGCATCTTGCTTATAGTACCTTGATTTGTCTTTGATTTTAATCAAATTGTTGCCACCTTATTCTTGATTTGTAAATGAGTTTGATATTTTCATTGTGTTATTTACTATATGAACATGTTATAAAAATTTTAAACTTTGTTAAACTTGCACCAAAGCTAACCAAATTGGCCCTAAAGTTATACACACCAAATGTACAACCATATGCTATAGTGTATATTATTAATTAACTAACTTTGTACCAAGTAAGGAAACTGACATATGTGTTGGCCCCTTAGGCTTAATATTGATTTTGATAATAACAAAACAATAAAAATGTGTTATTTGAGCTAACAATTTTGTTGAGTTTATTAAGGCATGAGAAATCACGACCATTGCTCTAATATAGGTTAAACATATATGGCTTAATGGAGTGCACTTGCAAAAGTTTGATTTGATTCCAAATTCTGTATAAATTGGGAGAAGCTAATAGGACAAACTATATATGGATGGAAAGATATGGATGTCTAATTTTAGGAACAAAAATTAGATTGAACATTGGACATTGGAAATGAAGATATGAATTTTTGAAGGAATTATGCTCAAACTGATAGACTAGGACAAAATTAATAGGGAAAATTTTAAACCTTATTGGGAATTATAGAAGATTAATTTGGGCATGCCATTATATATAATTGAAGCTTTGGAAGTCTCTTTTAATATGAAAAGTGATTTCGAGCTCTATAGAAGGAGAAATTAAAGAATTAGTGAAGCATGCTCAAACTGTCTTTTAGATTAGAGCAATAAAATGTTATAATTTTTTTAGATATTAATATGGATGATTTAGGAGTTGTGATAAACTACAAAGTTGTAGTAGACTCTCAAAGTTTCCAAAAATAAAAATAATACATGATTTGGAGTTGTATAACTTGAGATATGAAGAAAAAAAATTATGGGTGCGACACTAGGAGTCGCGAACGTGACGTTTCTTCAAAAAAGTACAGTAGCAAAAGTTACCTAAGTCGCGGGCGTGACTTAGGAGGTAGCTGGTGACATAGGAGGCAGCTGGCGCGACTGCTGCGATTTTAATAAAATAAATAGCCGTTGAAAAAGGTTTTAACAATTATATTTTGGATCTTAACGATTATATTTGATGCAAGGCTACAAATACAAGATGGTATGAAGCTTAGAGAAGTTAGAAATCAAGAGAATAATAATTGAGATCATTGAATTAAGTTTTTGCATTAAAATCATTCTTGTATATAGCTTAGAATGTCCATAGTTGTAAAGCATCAATTTGTGAGCTTTAATTTGTAAAATCCTTGAGTTCATTAAGACTCATTGATTATTTGAGAGCTGGGTAAACTCCTAGGGAAATTCTTTCTCTTCTTTTTTTGTATTTCTTTAAGGTTTAAGTTTCTTTAAGGTTTAAGTTTTAAGTGTGCGACAAATAGAAAAATACTTGTAAAGATTTTAATGTGAGTCTTGAAAATACTTGTAAAGGTTTTAGTGTGAACCCGTAAAACACTTGGGTTTGATCTTGCACCTGCAAAAGGATCGGTTAAGAGAACTCTCAAGTGTGATCTTGAGGAGTGGATGTAGGCAAAGTTGTCGAACCACTATAAATCCTTTGTGTTTTTTTCCTTTCTTCCCTTGCTTCTCTTTGTAAATTTTAATTTGTTGTTAATTTCGCAAACAACCAATTCACCCCCCCTTTTGGTTTCCCAAAGGGACTTTCAATATGTTTATAGAAATGTATAGACCTTGATTGATAAATGAGCCTATTGAATTACATTGCACTATAATGTTTCCAATGATTACTTGATATTGCTATTGATCTCTTTGGCCTAATTGTGAGAAATTGATAGAGCTACCTTACCGACTGGGTAGTGGGTAAGTACCATCGGTATTATACACAATGATTCTTTTATAGTATTTACCCTAGCTAGGAAGGGATTTGTCCTAGCCGTGAGGTTTGGTCCGCCTTACATAATTTTACATGTGAATGCTAAAGTTAAATATGATACGTGTTCAAGACCCAATATCTATCATTTCTACATGTGAGTATGATATCTATAAAATGATTACCCAATTTTATCTTTTATTAATATCCATTCCTTTCATCTATGGCATTTGGTGTGCAAATTGTTACTTTTTGATATGAAACATTGATAATCTTTTCTTATTCCTTTCATTCATTATTACCTACCTAATTTATATATTTAATGATGTATATTTAACTCACTAAGTATGTTTATACTCATTATGTGGTTATTTATTATTTTTTAGGAAAGAAGTAATAGAAGCTACTCCTAAGTTATCTTCCTTCCTCTGCACTTGGAACACTGAAGACTCCTATGTATATATATATATATTTTATGGAGTCTCGTGTATATACTCTTAGAGGTCCATGGGTACAATTTAGGGTATAGATAGTTGAGTTCAACTTATGTTTATGTGTTATCTTATGAATATAAATAGCCTAACATGTGTATGTAAATATTATATTATAATTGGCATATGAGAAATTATTGGGAATTTAATTAATAATCTAATGCAATGTGAGTTATATGTGATAAATGACAATGATAATGGTAACAATTATAATAATGATAATATGTGAATAAGCTAACGATTTATGATACGAAAGGAATTTCTAGAAGTGCTATTTATGTTTATTTGAATTGTGGAGTTGAGGTTATAAGGATGGTGTATTATTGGGAGTATAATTTTTATTGCAGATTGCGTGATTTGAAAAAAAAATATGTCATGGGTAATAGATTGAAAATACAAAGGAAACTCTATCGAAATTTATGTAAGATTAATAATTCTTAACTAGAGTTTGAATATTAATGAATGGATTCTAGTATAAATGAATGTATTTGATATGTTAATGGGTTCTATAGATTTCTGGTGATTTTAGATTTACTCGTGCCCTAGTACCGTTATGTTCCAAAATTGGGCAAGGGAGTTCAAGATAGCAAAGTGAGGTTGTAATACCTGACTAATTTATTATTTTTTTTTTTATTTTGATTGTTTGTGAGTAATCTGTTTAGTATTTAGAAAAAAAATTCTTAGAATTGTGTTTTGATGAGATTTTGTGAAGTCAGTGCTGTGACTTCACGGAATATGTTAATAAGTGTGAATATAGAAGTTTTAGATTTATATTTTATTAATTTATTTTACCTTGAGTCTATTTTGGCAGTAACCTGTTTGTCAGTTGTGACTTTGTAATTAGAGGAATTATGCTTCCTCGATCAGAGCAAGTATGGCTTGTTATG
>CANXYC010542078.1:0-12845 GCA_948193065.1 Aleurites moluccanus | reverse complement strand
ATGATTAAGCCTTGAAGTGCTTCTTTGATGCTTTTAGCCTTTGCTCTTGTCATAGGAGCACTAATTCCATGCAATGGATCTTGAGAAAATTTAGGAGTCCAGCCTTGTTGTCCTAGGTCCGTAGCTTGATTCCTATCAACTGGTCTGCTGGATCCTCTGGAATATGCAGGGGTAGGTAGTCTTATCTTGCCTCCCCTAGAAACATCCCTCCTCTGACTCTGTGCTGAGGGTGTCTGAAATTGCCTCTGAGTAGGCTTGGCCATAGCAGTCTGGGATGATCCCTCTCTATATCTAGGGAACTCTCCCCCTCTGCTCCTCTTTCTTATATCTCTCTATGTTCTTTCCTTTTTGTATTTAATGTCCATCTGAGCAGCAGCATCAATAATCTGCCCCAATGTAGTATATTGTCCAGCTAACAGTATATTATGCAATGAAGCATGTAGGCCTCTCCTAAATCGGCCAATTAGATATGCCTTTGTAGGAGCTATCTGTCTAGCATATTTACTCAGTCTCCTAAACTCTCTGGCATAGTCAGTCACACTGAGATTCCCCTATTTAAGCTATTCAAACCTCATTATATTCCTGTCTCTGATCCCTGTTGGTAGAAATTTATCCATCAATTTCTGTTTGAACTCTTCCCAAGTGATCAGGTCATTTCCATTAATGTTGGTATCAATGTGCTCATCAAACCATACTGAGGCATCCCCCATAAATAACAAGCCTACCAGCTCAATAATCCTGGCATCTGAACATGGGAGCTTTCTCACAACTTTGTCTACTCTATCTATGAAGTCACTAGGGTCTGTACCATACTCCCCAGAATAGGTAGGTAACTGTAGCTTCAGGAATTCTGATATACTGAAACCACCTTCAGGTATAATTCTTCTATTTCTCACTCTTCTTTGTTCAGCTGGCACCCTCTCTGGTGTTGGTGGTACCTTAGGCTGTACAACAGGCTGAACAGGTGGTGGTGGCTATGGTACTGCAGCTGCCTGTGCTGCTATGTGTGCTGGCAGCATTTGCATCATTTCCTGATTCCTTCTCAACATTTTTTGTCTAAAATCCTGCATTTTCTGTCTTAATGTAGTCTCACCTATACTGCTCCCCTCTGCCTGTACAGATATATCAGTGCCTACCTCAGTGACGCAACGAAATATCAATGAAAGACAAAAATAATATAACAATCCATTGATTTACGCACGAATACCGGAAAGCAATCTTCTATAACCTATTGATTTTTGAAATACCAGGAAATAGGTATCAACTTCGTGTTTTCTAGGGAAAATTGAAACTGGAAGAAAGTAGGTTTTATTATTCAACAAAGACTGCCTCTTACAAAATAAAACAAAACACGCCTATTTATAGGCTAAAAGGAAAAAATAAAACCCTAATGGGCTTAACAGGTTTCGGCCCAAAATAACAAAATAAAACAGTTTACAAAAAAAGAAACGAATGCGCATAAAACTTCAGGGGCTCCGTTCGGGTTTTAAACGGATGGTTTTGGGGTCAAAACTAGGTCATGTTAGGTTCTCGCAGCATTGTTGTAGATCTTTGAACAAGCTTTGAAACAAGTACTCATGGGCCCCATGGCTCATCCTGTGCTAAAAGTTTTGGCCTTTTAAAGGCGACCTACCCGAAAGGCCCTATCTTGTTTCTCCAAAAACTGTAAAGCCCGCTTCTCTATTTGCTGGCCCGCATCACTCAGGCTCTCCACTATTAGCCCTATGTTGTCTTTCCATATCGGGTATATCACCCCTATTCACACTCCTTGACATATCTCTGCATATATTTAAATAAACAACCATTCATATAGCATAAAGGAATTTTCATACTATAGATTCGTAGAATTTCAAATAATAAGGATAACATCTAACTTAGACGATATACAAAATCCTATGTTCCTTATTATATACTCTATTACTGATTTATAACATCACAGGTTTGCTAAACCTTTAGCTCTGATACCAAATCTGTCACGGCCTAATTTTAGACAATGATGGTCCTAGGGTACGAGTAATGCCAAAAGCGACTAGTATCTCGAAGAACCCATACTTTTACTTTAACTTAACTTTTACAATAATTACTTAACCTGTGATACATTTTAGGTGATAATTTTTTTAAAATCATCATAATATTTATGCAGAAAAACTGACAGAGTTTCCTTTGTAACTCTGACATAAGCTATCTCAAAGACATAGAAATTTGCACTCCTAATATAACATACATCCCCTTTTTATCTTCTAGTAGTCAATCACAACTCAATATGCACTTCAATATTTGCATTCATAACACATATCTCATATACATCATAATAAGTTCTCATATCATATATATGTACATCATATACATATTCATATTATATCTGGTTATCATATGATCATATTGACATTTTACTTAAGTCAATCCAAACCCTCTATACATTATATACCAAGAAACCTCTACACACAGGAGTGACTTCAAATACATACATCTGTGATCCAAGGCTGGAAATGGTGTAGCCAAACAAAAATTTAAAGATAAAAAAAATAATAGAAAATTCTAGAATTTTGGTGATTTGGCACCTTTCTATTAATTGATAAAATAATTACTTATTTTCTATCAAAATAATCTTATTCTTACTATCATGGCCAGCCACCTTGGCCTAATTCTAGAAAGGAGGGTCCCACAACTTTGATTAATTGCACTTTTGGTCCAAAATTTTTCTTATTTGCATTTTTGACCCCAAAACTTTTTGTAATTTATTCTGTCTATTCTATTTAGATTCAACCTCAAGTGTGGGAAGTGAAATACCTTATTTTAAGTTGTTCTATCCTTTAAAAATAATTCTGGATCATTTCTGAATCCCAAACAGTGGATTTTCAAAATTGCCCCCAAAGTTGCCTTTATTTATAATTTTGCCATTATTCTTATTTTCAGTGTTCCTAAATATTTTTCAACTCTTTCTTTTCACCATAATTTCACATAAAATTAACTTATTTCATCCCACTGAGTCTGAGTCTGAAATTCTTAAATTTGCCGGACTACTATTTTTCCAGCAGTGTTTTCAACACCGATGATTTTCGGAAAAGTTTTGCATTTGCTTTCTAACTATGTCTCTAAAATTATTTTCCATCATTTCAATGCTTTTAAACTATAAACTGAGAATCAATTCATGCATACAAGATGAGATTTCCTAGGGTATTACACTATCACTTTAAACCTTAGCTCTGATACCAACCTCTATCACGTCCTATAGTAGAGAGCATGATGGTCCTAGGGCACAGGTAAATCTAATATCACTAGACACCCGTAAAACCCTTAAACATATCAATCATCAATCATTCATACTTAAATATAATACCTTAGGAAATGCAACCATAATTGAACAATAACATAACCAATTATTGGTCTGGGAACACTGAAATAACTAAGGATAATTTTTAAAATATAGTTAGAATGCATTTGTAATACTCTCCCGGAAAATATCAGTGTTAAATTACATTGCCCGGGGAAATAGCAGTCTGGTTGACAGATGAATTTTTTATTCAGACCAAGGGGTAAAGAATCATATATTTATATATAAAATTATGATGAAAAGAAAGAGTTGAAAAATGTTTAGGAATACTGAAAATTTAAGTAATGGCAAAATCGTAAATAAGTTGAACTTTAGGGGTATAGTGGGAAACCAATTGTTTGAGTTTCAGAATGGCTCTGAAACTATTTTTATAATAAAGTACAGATAAAAAGAAGCTATTTCAGTTCCTACTTTTAAATTTAATTCTCAATAGAATTGTCATAATAAATTGCAGAAGGAAATGGGGTCAAAGTCCAATTAATGGATAGTTTGAGGACTTAAATATAATTTTTCATTTAACCCACCTATATAAGCAACACTTAGAAGATTTTTGCTCATTTTCTTCTTCTTCAAGCTTGGCCTAACCACCTTTGCTCTTCTCCTACCAATTTTCAAGCAAATTTCTTAAGGAAAATTTGAAGAAAACACCTAATCCAACCTTATTCTTCTCATTTCCATAAAAAATTCTCTTGAAAATTCAAAGCAAATCAAGGAATAATTGGAAGAGGATTTTGGCTAGGACATCATACAAAGGTAACAAAGTGTTTTCTTTGATTAATTAGGTGATTTAGATCTATTAGATGTTATTTAGAATGGGTTTAGTGTTTATTGGCATCAATTGATGAATTTGGTGCTTTTTCCTAATTTTCCAAACCCTAATTCAAGTTGTATGATTTAGCTATTTGAATTAGTGTTAGTTAATGTTAATTAAGATTAGATTATGTTAATTGGAGGCTAATGGATGGTTAAATTGTTATTGGTTTGATGTAGAACACAAAGAATTGGATGAATATGCATTTTACCTCCTTTGAAGCCTAAGGTGGAAAATCAATTTTGTTAGCCTATTTGAAGTGTGAGGTGAGTTTAGTATGCATCATTTGACATGCCTATTGTATTGAAATGTGAATTGAAAACCTCCCTTGAATGACCCATTTTGGCCGAACCATTGGGTACTATTCACCCAATGGAAATTTGCATGTTTTTCTTCATGTTTCCTAAGCCAATTTTATCCATTGAATGTTGTTTATTGTTGGATAATTGTTGCCTATTGAGTTTCTTTGATTGTGGACTTATTGTTGATTATATGGGCAATGTCAATATTGCACCATAATCTAGCCAAATTGTGCATTCATTGTTGCATGCCATGTGTTTAAGAAAATGCCTAGTTCATTTTGCCATAGGCCTACCATTGTTTCATTCATAGGCCTACCATTTGAATGCTATCATCGCTAGCAATATTGGCATGCTAATTGAGCCAACTTTTTGACTTTGATTGTCTAACTTTTGATCATTCTAATGTTTATTGCTATTCTTAATACCAATGTTTATTACTTCTTTGATTGCTTATTCATTGCTTTAATATAATCTCATTCGTTTATATTCATGAGCTATTGTTACTTAATGAGAACATTGATGATTATTGATATCGATTGACTTATTCCATAGTTTTATTGATTCTAATGAGATTTGACAGAGCTGCCTTTCCGACGGTATAGTGGATACATACCATCGGCAATGTGCACATTGTATAATGATACCCTAGCTAGAAAGGGTTAGCAATCCTAGCCATAAGACCTGATCAGTCTTATATATATTGATACAAGATTGTTACATGTGATATGAGTTTCATCGCTCTTTATCTTTCTTATCCACGTGATAGAGTTTTATTGACATGATTATTGAATCTACAGTTATTCACTGTATTCTGATTCTTTATTCAGATATTGTTGAGCAGATTGATATTCATTGACTATCTACTTACCGTTTATTGATATTCTAGCCATTTCTTCTGGTCGATACATATTAGATTCAGTAAGTATTTTATACTCACCCTTTATTTGTTTTCCCTTTCCATGTGCAGAGTAGAAGGCAGATTCTCAACTGTTGTTTCCTGAGAAATTCTGCAGTGTCTGTAACAGTAGTGTAATTATTTTAACATTGTATTTTGTATGTATATTTTAGTAGCTCCATGGATTGTATAAATGATATAGTTAGACTATAATTATGTATGTATGGTATAATATGAGATTAAGTATGAGTATGGCATGAGATGGTAGTAATTATAGCCAATTGCAGAATAAATTACAAACATATTACAAAATGCCAGAATGAAACTTAATTAAGAAATTGATTAATTAATTGATAGTATTTGGTAATATTATGTGATACTGGATTCTATGAATGTCAGTCACTTCTGGCATTTCCTGCATCCTAGGACCGTCATGTTCCGAAATCGGGAAGTGACATTAAACCCATTCAATAATATTCAAACTCCGTTTAACAATTATTAGTCTTACAAAAATTTTGACAGAGTCTTCTTTGTATTTTTAATCTAATTCCCAATATGAATACTACCAAATTCACATTTCAATAATTTCTCAAAATTCTCAACCTGCATAGAAAATACACTCCCAATATGCACCACCCTTATATCCTTAATTCTACAGTTTAGGTAGGCATATATAATACTTTTATATTTTCCTTTCACATCATATTTCAATAGCTTACTACATTTAACATTATCATTAATGTTACCATTTTCATTATCGTTATCATTATCATTATCTTTTATCACTCTTTACTCATTTTTTTCACGACCCAAACCAGGGAGTCGCGACGGTCTAAGGGTACGGGATCCGCCTGTGGCTACCAGTACTACGATGAACCCCTAATGCAATAATCTGATACTCGTAACTTTATTGTTTCTAATAGATCATATATCACACAAGTTCATTCATGTTACACCATTATACCACATGCCAAATCTCATACATAGGCTTTATGCCAATGTCCTGCCGAAAATCCGGCAGAGTTTCCTCTGTATTTTCAACATGCCAATTTACTAATTTATCAATTAAACACTTCCAATATCATTTCCCAACTTAACTCCATCTCTACATCATCAACTCATCCATACTTCTCAATTCACAACATAAACCATTATCATTATCATACCTGCTATAATACCAAAATAGGCAACTATATCAACATCCACACATAGATAAATACACACATACCAAATCTAATTACTCATACTTTATATTACAATACCATGGAGCTACTAGACAAATTTTTGGAATAAAAGATTAACTCATAATATTTACATAGATATGTCAAAATGTCCATGGTGAAGAAAGAGGAGCCTATGGAACTCAGACCTCACCGTCACCTAAAAAGATTTAAAGCTACGGGGGTGAGTATAAAATACTCAGTAAGTACTTATATACAAAAATGCACGAGAATTATATACCATTTAAGCTAAACCGAAACCTAAAAAGTTTAGTAGCAATATAGCCAAGGATAGAACTAATAGTACTGAAAATATGTGGTACAAGTGATGAACTATAAGTATGGCATATGAAATGTTCAAAATATGGTGAACAATAATAACATGTAGCATGAGTCACATCACATGATATAATAGGTAAATAGGGCCAATATGCACAATTGTGCTAATCAATATATATATATATAGCATAATAGCGTGAAACCAATAGTTATGTATGAGTGATCGGCTCTTACGACTAGAGAATATAACTCCCCTCTTTGGCAAGGGTCAAATAGATACCAGTGTGCACACAATCGACGGATAATCCCGCTACCCCATCATAGTAGCCCTGTTATGATATCATATGCAAAAGTCTCATATAATGGATATAGGATCACAAATATAGCTCAATTTCACATATAACAACTCATTTTCATGTCATAAGTATCATATAGGCATGCTGGTCAAAGTTAAGAAACGGGCCCATCGGAGCCTAGTTTCGCTGGCGCAAATGGCAAGTCAAATTACGGGTCCGTTTTAGGATTCTTGAGGAGTTTTTGGTTCTCTATATTATGAACACAATTAGGTGGACTATTTGGTATCAATTTGAATCTTAGGGATAGGGGAAAGGATTGGGCCAAGTATCGGGTTAAAATACTTTATAGGCTTCGAATTATAACAGTAGGAATTTTCAGACAATTTAGGTCACTTCGGCGGGTCATTTTAGGTGCCAATTTGACATTCCAAATGAAATTAGGGTTTTAAATATCAAATCAATTCAAATTCATATGTTATGCCATATGATGTATAAATGCAATAATTGTATATAAAAACTTACTTCCAAGTTTAGCCAAGGCAAGTAGCTTCTAGCTAGCCGATAACCCCCTAACGGTCGTGGCGACTGCCCGACTGGTCCTGTCCCCGGGTGGCTCGGTTATATTTATATATATTCTCTCCGTAAGGATTCAATCATCACATATACACACAATGCACATCAAATTCACATATATTCACAATCAATGGTCACATTTCCTATCAAATGACAATTTTACCCTCTTTGCACATATAGGCCATTCGGCCAAAGCCAATCTTAGGCTACCAATATTTAAACCTCATATTCCTTATACAATACATTAATTCTTACACATATTAACATATTAAAACAAGTTTGGGCTTACGTTCAAGCCTAGGTTTCATGCCAAAGTATTTTGAAATTTATAGGTCATAAAGACCTAAACACATTTCAAACTCAAATCAAGCATACTAATCTCTTCCTATATGCTTCAAATACCTATCAATTGACCATATCACATACACCTAACAAATTGCACATGCATTTACCTCATAAACCCTAATTCTAGCACAATGCAATTCGGCCCAAGGGGGCTAGATCACCAAAGCTAAATTTTTCTAATTCAACTTCATAATTCCACAATTAAACACACCAATTTAACAATTCTAAGCTCAATTACATAAAATCAAACCAAATTCCTTATGTTTGCCCTAGTTAGATTTGGTTTTGGGGGGTTTTCCCAATTCAACATTTAATTTTTCAATTACACTTATAATTAACCAATTCAAGTCACCAATTACACATCTAACTAATCAATTTCACCAAAACCAAACAAATTTTAAGTTTTCCCCAATCTATGGCATTCGGCCAAAAAGGAGTTTTCTCCCTTTGAGTTTATTCTTCAATTTTAAGCAATCACATATCAATTCACTATGCCAATTAAAGATTCAAACATCCAATTGCAGAATTTTTCAAGAAATTTTTCACCTAAACCCTATCCCCCAATTCAGTCATTTTGCCCTTTTCAAAATTGAAATGCAACTTTAATTTAAACACTAAATCAACATCAATTGAATCCATTAAACATCATTTATCTCATCAATTTGCTCCATTGAAACACAAAATCAATTTTCCCTAATTTTCCCCCATTCATTTCAGTCACCATGCAAATTACCTAATAAATGTTTAATTCCTCAATTAAATCATCCAAATCAACATTCAAATGCTAACAATCTATTAAACGACCAGAAATTTAAACTTACCTTTGGATTTCTTGAAGTGGCCGAACCCTAATCCTCCTAAATTTCTCACCCAAAACAAAATTGGAACTTAACTTGAAGAAATGGAAGATGGATGATGAAAAATCTATCTCAAACTTAAGAAAAATTCTCCAAAGCATGCTTGTACTTCAATGGCAGAACCAAAAGAGGGATTTCTCTTTATTTCAATGGTGGCTCACGGTTTTGGATGGGAAAAGAAGAGCATGCAGAATTCTTTCATTAAAATATGAGTTAGTGGAGATTTTCCATGCAATCACCTACACTTAATCTCACAAAGTGCACTTTAGAACCTATACATGCATCTTTTAGATTAAAATGCACTAATGCTTTTTTCCATTGAATCAAGATGAGTGAAAGTGCTATTCACTCCTTCCTCTTTCACTTTTGCTTTAATTGGGTCCTTATAAAATATCAATTAAATCCCTAATTTTTATTTCCTTTTGCAATTAAGTCCTATCATTTTTATAACCTAATTTGGATACTTTATTTTATTTATTGATTTTATTATCATTATTTTATTTTATCCAAACAATCAATTAATAATCAAACACACATGTAAGCACATCAAAATAATTTCAAATAAATTAACAGAAATTCTCGAAGGTCCTTAACTATACTAGGCTCTGTTAAGACTTGGTGTTACATTCCACCCCTCTTCAAATAAATTCGTCCTCGAATTTAATAACTAGCAAGGTTTAAAATCAAATACCTGAGTCACTGAAGAGCTGAGCTTCTTCCTCATCTCTGACTCACTCTCCCAAGTACACTCCTCTATTTTCCTGTTACGCCATAGAGCTTTTGCCATCAGAATCTCTTTGTTACAAAGTTGACGAATCTGTCAATCTACTATCTCCACTGGGATCTCCTCATATGACAACTCCTCGTCAATTTCAATGTCCTGAAGCTGAAGGATATACGAAGGGTCCAACACATATTTCCTTAATAAGGATATATGGAATACTGGGTGCACATGGCTTAAATTAGGTGGGAGGGACAACTGATAAGATACACTACCAATCCGATCAAGAATCTCGAAAGGCCCTATAAATCGAGGGGATAACTTCCCTTTTCTTCCAAATCTCATCACCCCTTTCATAGGTGATATTTTCAAAAATACATTATCACCTACGGAGAACTGTACAGCTCTCCTCTTTGGATCAATATAGCTTTTTTTACGGCTGAAAGCTGTTCTAATTCTATCCTTAATCAAAGGAACTTTCTCAATCGTCTCCCGAATAAAATTTGACCCCTCCAACTATTTCTCACCGGGTTCCACCCAACACACAGGTGATCTATATTTTCGGCCATACAATGCCTTATATGGTGCCATGCCAATTGTAGAGTTGTAGCTGTTATTATAAGCAAACTCTATCAGTAAAAGATATTGATCCCAACTTCCTTTAAAGTCTAGAACACAGAGATGTAACATATCTTCCAACGTTTGAATTATACGCTCTGATTGACCATCTGTCTAAGGGTGAAAAGTTGTACTAAAATGCAATTGAGTACCTAGTGCTTCCTGAAATTTCTGCCAGAATTGGGATGTGAACTGAGTACCCTTTTTAGAAATAATCATTGTCAGAACACCATGCAATCGCACAATTTTGTCAATGTATAGCTGTGTATATTGTGCAGCAGTATAGGTAGTCTTCACTTCAAGAAAGTGACCTGACTTTGTCAAACGGTCTACTATTACCCATACTGAATCATAACCCCTCTGTGATCGTGGTAATCCCACCACAAAATCCATAGTAACCTGCTCCCATTTCCATTCCGGTAACTCTATCTCCTATAGTAAACCAAAAGGCTTATGATGTTCAAATTTCACCAGTTGACAAGCTAAACAGGTAGATACACATCGAGCAACATCGCCCTTTATATTCGGCCACCAGTAATAGGCTTTCAAATCATGATACATTTTTGTTGTATAGGGTGCATTGTATAAGGAGAGTAATGTATCTCTCGCATAATCTGCTCCCAAAGTCCCTTCACATCCGGTACGCATAACCGCCCTTTACATTTCAATACTCCTCCATCTTCTATAAAATCTAGAGCTTTCGCCTCCTATAACAACTCTCTAATCTGAACTAACTACTGATCAGCATTCTGAGAGTTTTTAATCTCATCAAGTAACAGTGGTCTCACCTAAAACTGTGCCACTAGTACTGACTATTATTCTCTAGTCTCCAAATCAAATTGTAGGCCCATAGCAAATAACTCTTGAAGTTCCTATACCAAAGGCCTCTCTATAGCCGATACATGCGATAAACTTCCCATCAACTTACGGCTCAAAGCATCTGCTACTACATTTGCTTTCCCCGGGTGATAAAATATTTGACAATTATAGTCTTTCAATAGCTCTACCCATCGCCTCTATCGCAGATTTAACTCTGTCTGCTGTAAGAGATATTGGAGACTTTTATGGTCAGTGTATATTTCACATTTCACCCCCATAGAGATAGTGTCTCTATATCTTCAAAGTAAAAATAATTGCCACTAACTCCAAGTCATGGGTGGGATAGTTCACCTCGTGCTTCTTTAGTTGTCAAGATGCATATGCAATCGCCTTCCCATCTTGCATCAATACACATCCCAAACCAATTCTGGAAGCATCACAATAAATGGAAAACACACCAGTCTCATTAGGTAGTGCCAAAATTGGAGCACTCGTAAGACAATTCTTCAAAGTCTGAAAACTCGTCTCACACCTATCATCCCACTGGAACTTCACATCTTTCCTAGTTAGCTTCGTTAGAGGAGAAACAATTTTAGAAAAATCCTTCATAAACCGACGGTAGTATCCTGCCAAACCAAGGAAACTACGTACTTTCGTCACTAAGGTAGGGCGTGGCCAATTTGTGACCGCTTCAACTTTTTGCGGGTCGACTTTAAGACCGTCCTTCCCAATAACATGCCCCAAAAAGGTCACCTCATTCATCCAAAATTCACATTTAGAAAGCTTTGTAAAAAGTTGATTCTCTCTCAAAGTCTGCAATATGATTCTGAGGTGCTCCTCATGCTCTTCTCTGCTTTTAGAGTACACCAATATATCATCAATAAAGACAATGATGAACCGATCAAGATAAGGTTGGAATACCCGATTCATCAAATCCATAAAAGCTGCGGGAGCATTTGTTAACCCAAATGGCAGTACCAAGAACTCATAATGGCCTTATCGAGTTCTGAAAGCAATTTTCTTGATATGCTCCGCTTTAATCCGCAACTGGTAGTACCCTGATCTAAAATAAATTTTTGAAAAGTAACAAGCTCCCTATAATTGATCAAAGAGATCATCAATTCTTGGTAATGGGTATTTATTCTTCACAGTTACTTTATTCAACTGTCTATAATCTATACATATCCGAAGTGACCCATCTTTCTTCTTAACAAATAAAACTGGAGCTCCCCAGGGTGAACTGCTAGGGTGGATAAACCCCTTTTCAAGGAGTTCTTGCAACTGCACTTTTAGCTCTTTCAATTCAGGTGGAGCCATACGATACAGTGCAATAGAAACCGGATCAGTACCTGGGTATACATCAATCTCAAACTCTATCTCCCTCTTAGGAGGTAACCCTGGTAGATCATCTGGAAACACATCTAAAAATTCCCTTACAATAGGAATATCATCCAATGCAACTAATGCTTTAGTAGTATCAACTACTGCAGCCAAATATGCCTCACATGCCATCAGAATCAATCGACTCGCCTCAATCACCGATATAAAACCCGATGAACAGCTATATACTTCTCCTTGTAAGCTAAAGGTCTCTCGATCACCAAGTCTGAAATCTATACGTTTCATAAAACAACCAATCACAGCTTTATGGGTTGTCAACCAATCCATGCCTAGAATGACATCAAACTCAAGCATAGGCAATTCAATCAAATCAGCATATAACACATGATCACATATAGTCACAGCATAATGCTCATATCGAAAACCCACAATGA
>CANXYC010541976.1:0-21090 GCA_948193065.1 Aleurites moluccanus | reverse complement strand
CGGGCCAATTTGCACTTTAGGCAATTTTGGGTAACAAACTTCATTTTTAAGGCTCAAATGAAATAATATGACATATATGATGCAAATCATGCATGATTATACATAAGGACTCACCTTAATCACTGTTTATCCTTTATTTCCCCCAATCCTCTATCGGTAGCCCTAATCAGCC
This sequence comes from Aleurites moluccanus, assembly GCA_948193065.1. Classification (NCBI taxonomy): domain Eukaryota; kingdom Viridiplantae; phylum Streptophyta; class Magnoliopsida; order Malpighiales; family Euphorbiaceae; genus Aleurites; species Aleurites moluccanus. Next base: position 20,918 of record CANXYC010541976.1, on the reverse strand, counting down.
TGTCGCCCCGCACTCCGAACTGGAGTTTTCGACGGTTTACCTATTTTCACATATAACACTCCGATAAGATATAAAATCATTACAAAACATATTTTATATACAAAAACACATCAAATCACATAAGGCATACACCATATGCCCTATCAATCACACTTTGCATAAATTATACACTTTCTACTGCTTTATGCCTAAACACTTATCTATCATCACTATTAGCTCACATTTCACATATGAATCACATTTAACTCACTTTACAAACTCATATACACTTAACTTAACATTTTACATCAAACATATGTCATATTCAAGATTAACTTCAAAGTACCTAAGTTATCATTCTTTCACACATTTAAACCTATACATTTCTACCATTTCCAACACTTAACCATATTCAAACCTTACTTTATAAACCACATCAACCTAACACATTAAACTAGTAAAATCAATCTTCTCCATCTTAAGTAAAATTCATTCCTTTTGTTCATTTTTCAATGCCATTCCATCAATTAACATATATAAACATCAAATGTATCACATTTAGGCATTTATGCCTAACAATCATCAAAACACAATTCACTAACCTAGTTGATCATATTCGGCCAAGACATATCAACTTCCAAATGGATTCTTTTCCAACTTTAAGCCATCAATTCATTTTATATGCATCAAATACAACTTATTCCAACATTTAAACACCTAAAATAACAAAATGTAAAACCAAATCCTAAGCAAATATGGTTCAGCCTATCTAGTTTCCATTCCAAATCACTTTTTTTCAATCATTCAATCATCAATTTATGCTATACACATCAAATGAACAACATTTGAAGCAATTAATCCATCAAAACTATACTTTGATTCAATGTTCTTCCTATTAGGGTTTCAATCCATTCTTTTGAATTCTAGCCATACAAAATGAGTTTCAATCCATAAAGAATAACAAGGAACATCATATAAACATCATTAAATCAAAAGAACTCAAAAACCAACAACTTACCAAAAGTTCTTCAAAATCTTCTTTGAATTAAATTGTTACTTTAATGAGTTTTTCCTTGAATTCTATGGTTGGATTAGTGTTTAGGATGATGGAATCTACCTATTTCTAACAAAAATGGAAAGAAAATAATAAGAAATGGGCAAGGTGAATGGTGGTCGAAACTTCAATGGTGGAAATGCCAAGTTTCTGCATCTTTTTGGCTTAAGGATGATGTAGACAAGTGATGTGGTGGGAAAAATCTATCAAATATCAAAGGTTTGATCCAATGGTTTAGGTTTATGGTAATTTTGGTGAAACCTAGCCATCCATCCTTCCATTTTCCTTACTTTAATGCTATTTGTTCATCCGAAGTCAACATTGGTGGCTAACACATACATTTGCCACACCAAATCCAAAACCAATGGCAAAAATCCTACACTGTGAGCTTATGATAGCAAATTTGCAACCTATTCATCTGACCATCCATTTCTTCATCATTTGATCCAATGGTTAGATTTTATCAAGCCTAAATTAATGTCATAAGGTTGCATACATAATATAATTCCATAACTCAAAGGAAAAGACTATAATGCCTTTAGTTCAACCGAAGCACCTCAATTGAGCAGCTTACCAGGCACCATTTTCAATCGGGTTTATTTCTCCATCAAAACTTTAAATAAACTAAATAACATCATGTTCATTCCCTTAAATTCTTTTGTACTTACAAATATAGTGTTAAATCCATTAAAATCCGAATGGGTTGTTAAATGACCAATTTGCCCCTAGTTCACCAAAATTTTAAAATTTTCCGATTTTGTCCTAACAGCCTTTAAACCACTTCTATGCCTAAAATCAACTCATATAACATGCATAACCATCAATTTCATGCATAAACACATAACATTATCAAATGCAAGAGAAATAAAAAAAAAATTCCCTCTTAATTGCCCCTTTAATGGTTTAGGTTAGGTTTAGGCTGAGGTGTTACACAAACCATGCCAGACTAATTGGCGATTGATCGGAGATCGATGTCGACTCCGATATAGAAAAACCAAATCATGCCAGACTGATTGGCATCAACCGAAGGTCAAACCACTTTGAATCCAGCAAATCAGACCAAAAGATACTAACAACGCCACATGTCAGGATTGGTGCAAGCCAGTAAGGCCACTGGCGACGCGCCACTATGGCTTGGCAGCAACGTTGCCACTAAGAAGGGCCACTGCCACCACCATTTAGGCCCAATGCCACCAAAATGAAGTCCCATTGCCACTAAGCTTCAGTCCAAATACCATCAAGGGGCCGTAGGATTTTCTGAATCCCACATTATATTTTCTTCCAGCCTGACTCCCAACTTTTTTCCTATAAATACAAGCCTCTATAAACTCCAAAAAACACACCAAAACAACTAAGTAGAATTTTCCTTAGTTGGCTTTCCCTTCTCTACTTTTTTACAGCTTTCTTTATCATAAATTGTTCAATTCTCTTTGATTTTGATCCGATTTCTTCAACTCTTTTTGAGTTGGAGGAATATCATACCTAAGTTGATTTCTTTTTAAGTCAATTTAGCATTACTTTTAGTTAATTTGACTTGTTAATTCAATTTGGCAATTAAAATTGGACAATAATTAGACCTTTGAACTAATTTTATTACCCTAATAAAAGTGAAACTTCAATCCAGAAAAAAATCTAAGACGCCCTCCGCCTAAGTTACGAAGCAAGGTATTGTGTTCTAAACTCAATAATCAATTGCATCTCTATTCTTCTACCTTTCTTTAAATTAGTAAAGCATCAATTAAAAAACCAAAACATGATAAAATGGAAAATGTAAGATTAGACTTTTCTTAAAATTAGACCTAACCCCTTTGCAAAAAAGGAGAACTGCATGGGTTTTGATTCCTATTCATAGGGATACGCATGCACGTTGTTTCATAGATTTAAATCCAAAAATACCAAAAAATCTCCTTTTTCTAAATCAATTTATTTTGTATTTATCTTATTTTGGGGAATGTGTGGTCAACCTAGAACCCATAAGGGCTAGAGTTGCATCCCCTATTCTTTTGAGTTTTGATTGTAATTAAATTGAATTATTTTACTTTATTGCTTTATTGCTTACTTTATGAATGTTGTAAATTGCTTTACATTATTCATTCATCTTATAAATGACATCTTATAACTTGTTCATGAAATCACTTTTTCATAAATCGATTATTAAATGAAAATCCAATATGAGAGTTACTTAAAACCAAAAACCTAGTCCCCAAGTTCAGTCCCTGTTCGAAAGTCTAGTGATTTTATCTTTGGGTTAAATTTAGAGTCAAATTGGGTTTTCCATTCTTTTCCCTTAAAAATAAAGGTGGCGACTCTGAAAAAATTTTAAAATAAAAGGTTAAAGAAATGATTTTCAAATGTAAAGCAAAAGCTGCCTTTATCATGTGGGAAATCACTCCGGAAGAGCATCTCGGTACTCGAACGAGGCCTCACAATTAACTCCACTAGGGAGAAATTTTTTCTAAACAATAAGAGGACTACTAATTGGTTTAAAAAGAAAGAAATGCTCTTTTTTTGAAATAAATTTTATTTGGCTTTTTATTTAATTGTTGATTTTAATGCATTATTTTGCAAAACCAGTTACGAATCAAAGTTTTCGGATAACTAGTAGCATTGATCTGGAAACTCTATTTGAGTATGTTGGGAGATATCAAAAGCATCCACCCCACAATGAATCTTCAATCTTTTTGAAATGTAACTGGCAATAGTACTATTTGACTCATGTGAAAATATTTGTTTCGCATTTAGTTAGGTATATCACTGCCATAATGTGATGGGTACCCTTTATCCAAGCCACCTAGCCTTAATGTAATGAATCTAGAACTTAGACCCTATGTTATATGCACCCTAAATGACTCAAGCCATAATACGATTACATAATCATGAATCAATTTTTAACCATACATTAATAATGCATAAAGCATGCATTCTATCCTAATAAAGTCTAGGTTGTACCTTGAACCAGTTGAAAGTCAAACTAAGCTTTTTATTCCAAATCATGTTGAAGACTTTCATCCTTAACCTAAAACTTAGAAACCTTGAGTCCTAAACCATAAGCCCTAAACAGAGATGGACCTAAACCCTTAAACCCTAAACCAATATGAACCTGGATCCTTAAGCCCTAAACAAAAATGGTCTTCGCCCTAAAGCCTAAACAAAGATGCCCTACACCTAAAGTCCTACCATTAAATTGACCAAATTGATCTGCCAAAATCCAAACAGTGAATTTAACCCACTAAATAGAAAACCATGCCAAACCTATGTCCAAATTAACCCACATATCCAACTCAAATAGTGAAACGATCCATTAAACATTTACCAAGTTAACCTATACTAGTAAAACAGGTCCATTTACCCTGAAATTAGTCCAAATCAAACTTGTGACCCGAAATCAGTAAGAACCAGACCCATGACCCAAAATCGAACCAAATTAGAACTGTGTCTAAAACCAAGAGCTCGACCCAAAAACACTTACCCAAAATCCAAAGCAGAATCCTAAAACAGTGAAATCGACCCATTGTCCTATTGACTCATACCAGTCAAACTGACCCACTATCCCATGACCCGTACCAGTCAAACTAACCCACTATCATATTTACCTGTACTACTAAAACCAACCCACTGTCCCATTTGCCTATACTAGTGAAACTAACCCACTAACCTACCAAATAGAAAATCGGGTGTCTGACCAAATAGTAGACTTGACTAGCTAAACAAAAGACCGTGTACCTAACCCACCGACCTATAGGAATATTTTTCTCAAAAACCTGTGTATAATAGTTCTACACCTTTGTTCTACCAATAACTCGAAAATTGACATTTGCCCTTTCCTTTCATGCAAGGTACTAATAGCCAACCCGACCAATCCAGATGTCGTGCTTCTCACCACTCTTTTAAAGAAACAGGAGGAAAATTTTCAAGTTATCCTTAATAGCAAACCCACTTTGACAAAGCATTAGTCGCTCAGCAGACCATCTTCAATAATACCATAGCCGCTCAATAAGCTATTTTTCAGAATGCGATAGACTGTTTGGCTAATACCTTAAATTTCCAACATCAGACTATTATTGGTGAGGTAAGGAAAATGATGAACTATAATCAAGCTAACCCCATCTAATCAAGCTCTTTAAATATGTCTAATGCTAAACTAGGCAATACCAGCATGTCAGCAAACACAAACAACATCCTTTCTATTTCCTTGAATCCTTTTTAGGGAAGCAAAATTCTTACCCATACACTAATGGAAAAGTCCGAAGGGCACAACGCCGATACGCTTGAGAAAATTTGCACAGTAAAGGAAAGAGGTAACCATATTGACACTTCCACCCTCAAGAGTATTGCCTCTGATTAACAGAAGGGCAAGAGAGTAGCTACCATTACTAAATCGAAAAAAAGGAAATTTACTAATTTGGGTAAGCCTTTGAGGTTAATTTACAATGAAGTATTGGAAACCAAGCTGGTCACACCTTTAGAACCAAGGTCACGTCTAAACCCCATCCTAGAAGTTGGAATATGAATGAATACCGTGAATATCACCGAGGTCATGGGCATAAAACTGACACATGCAAAAACTTGAGGCACAAAATCCAAGACCTCGTTGAAGATGGGAACGTTCTTCCCTCCTACCCAGCTAGAATCCAGCATCCCCGTCAATCTTCAGATTGTCCTAGAATACCACAAATCCAAAATACAAAGGGTTACAAACCAGTGTACACATTGGATCAAAACATGGAAGACTATTCTTTTTTAGCAAGTCTGTATAATAAGAGATAAAGTAGAAGCAGACCCTACAAAGATAATCAAACCACTCTTTCCCTACCACAAAATCAGTACTATGAGAAGATAGCATACCTTGATGAAACCAAGTTGGATTATGAGTCTAAACCTAAAGATAATCCAAAACTCACATATATTTGTACCATGATAAGGATTCTCTATCCCAAGAAATTTTGAAATTCAAGAACAGTTTTGCATGGGAACTTAAGGATATGACTGGAATCTATCCAAGCATTGCAGTTCATAAGATCCCAATTTACAAGCCTATGAAGCTTGTCAAGCAGAAATTAAGAAGGTTTAAGCAAGAATTGTCACTAAAAATTAAAGAAGAGGTTGCTAAACTACTGAAGAACAAGTTCATTGAACTAATTACATACTCTTCCCATAAGTATCAGGTTTTTGCCAAATTATAAAAAAGACCTCTTATTCCACTATAGCCGACTGCAACTCTCTGGCCATTTGCAACTTGGGGAATAGACGCCGTTAGTAGAATCAATCCAAAATCCTCAAATAGGCATGAATATATCCTAGTTGCTATTAACTACTTCACAAAGTGGGTGGAAGCAGCCTCCTATCAAAAAGAAATAGTTATTCTATTCAAAAGGGAAAAGATTTAGCATCACCTTACTGTCCATAAACAAATTAGGCAGTTGAAGCAACAAACAAGACCCCCAAGACTATCTTACAAAAAATGATTACCGATCACAGGAATTGACATGAACATCTTCCATGTGCGTTGTGGGGAGATCATACTTCAATTCGCACCTTGACTAGGGCAACTCCTTATTCTTTAGTTTATGGCATGGAAAAAGTCCTTCCAATTAAAATGCAAATCCATGTAATCTAGATCCGCTAAAGAGATACTTTATAGAATGATAGTGAGTTATGTAAATAAAACTACGAGAACCTGATTCTTCCAGAGGAAAATTTAATTATGAAAAGTGTTACGAAGATATGTAGGCAACCAATTTTGGGTACAGTCCAAATCATAATAAAATAATTATTTTTGTGCCAAAATTAATTGACTCTTGTTCGCTAAGTTGAAAACCTAAATAAGGCGACTTAGACAAAAGTTAGAGCAGCTAGGGAAAAAATTAAAGCAATAAAAAAAAAAAGAAAAAAAAAAGACAAAGAAAGAAAAAAAATATAAGAATGTCTCAATTTGGTTAACATTAATCTGATAAGAATTCAAAAGGCATAAATTATAAATTTTGATCCATTCATCATGGTCAATGTCAAAAACAAACTCTCGTCTTATTTTATTCGAATCAAAAAGTTCAAACCAATGTCAAGAAATATCCAAATCAAAATAAAAATCCTATACAATCCTAGGTGGATGAAAGTAAAAAAGCAAATATCCTAACTACAAGTCTTTCTCCTCTTAGGATAGATGTCATTTTCCTTATCAAAATCATCATCATCAACTGGGCTATTTGAACTTTCATCTCTAATTGCTTTCTTAAAATCCATGCCAATAGTTGCTTTCTCAAAATCTCTAGTGTCAATAGTCTTCTTGTCATCTCTCTAGTAAGATAAAACTATCTCTGTCATCTTTGCCACTTTGCTAGCTGATGTCTCTGTAGCAGTCATAGGTATGTCATCTGTCTCCATCCCTGTCTCTAACTTCTTTATCAAGATAGCCCGTCCGACCTTCTTAATAGGCTAAACAAAAGTGATAAACCAAGCATCATAATCCTTTAACTTATCTGACAAGTCAGCTGGTCTGACAAAACACATGAAACCCCTTCAGCCATTCATTATGCTTAGGCAACAATATAAGTAATCATGGAAGTGGGAAAAGTCATTTCATCTTATGGAACACCTTGAAACTGACCCCTTTGCCTGAGAATCCTAGTACCTTGATAGAAGGAGGTCAATCTCATATCCATCAAGTACACCATCCTATAGCTAAAGCCTATTGTGATGAAAAAGCCAACCACATACCATGGGTAGTACCATAAAAAATCCTCTGGATCTAATTAAAAAAAAAAAAGGAAAAATGGATCAAGGTTTTACGCATGTAGCACTTGGTAGTTGAATAGGATAGCCTATTTGGGGGACTCACTATTTGTAGATGATCCTTTAGCCAGGCATAAGTCATTCTAAAGCAGAAGTCAGAAATCAAGAAAGGGACCTAAGTGAAAAAGGGTCAATAAAAGAAGAAGTTTTTACTTAAAGGATAACCGAGTTAACTTATTAGAGCCCCTCGGTCCTACAACAACCGTCCAAGTTGTGCAAAGCCTCGTCCGATCTAAAAAAAATAACTCAAGAAGAATCTAACCATGACCTTACCTTAGCTGATCTGACAAGACTGGCAAAACTCCATGGAAAATTTGACCATTAGCCTTACCATAGCTAACCTCAGCCGAACTAATAGGACAAATCAACCTTAAGGTTAAACCTGACTAACCTCCCAAAAATAGTTTGAACCAATCTGATAGGACTAATCAACCTTAAGACTAAACTTAGCCATAGCTTCCCAAAAATAACCTTTAGGAAATATCTGATCTGAGCCTTCCAAATTAATCTTTAAACCAAGACCGAACATGACATCATCCTCAATCCATTATACTCGACCCAAACTAAATGTGGATTCAACTAGCAGTATGCTAAAGCAAAACATAATCTTTCTAACTTACCAAGTTATCCTTTTCCCTAAAGTGGGGCATCCTACTAAAACTTCGATTATCAATTTGACATTTCTCATAAATTGTCTCCTAAACCTTAACACCTCACAATTTAGGCCAGCCTTTCACTAGTTCAAGGTATCAAATTCATCAAGCATGCATGCCTAGATTAGACTTAGGACGCATTTCTCATAAATTGTCATCTTAACATCATAGTTGTTCAGATCAATCTTTCACTGGTCAAGGTATCTAGTTCATAAAACATTCATAATTTTTGCATACCTAAACTAGACATAGGATACACTTCATATAAGACTCAGATTCTCAATTTGCATCGATCAAAACTTTTGAAACCCTCCAAGGATAATTTCATATTTCAACGTAGAACGGAGTTAGGTTTTCTTTAAAAAAAAACTGATTGGCATAAGATAGCTTAGATTTTTACTTATAGCCTAGCATAGAGCTAGGACCCTGCATTACATCAAACTTTTCAGACTTTGGAAAATTTTCTAAGCCATACATCATTCCCTCTGACTTTAAAGGTTCAGAAGTCACAAGACATTAAAGTCTCACTCATTTCATTTCGAGCTTGAAAACATATATAACATTTAAAGCCCAAGCAACCCTTGGCAACCAAAATCATTGTAAGCTCAAGTAGCCCTTAACAATCAAAATCTATTTTCCACCCCATTTCATCTTAAAAGGTGTTTGAAATTAAAATCCATTTTCCATCTGTTTTCATCCTAAAAAATGTTTGAAATCAAAATCCATTTTTCCACCTTATTTCATCCTGAAAAATGTTTGAAATCAAAATCTATTTTTTACTCAATTTTATTATAAGACATGCTCAAAATCAAAATTTATTTTCTACCCGAATTCATCCTGGAAAATGCCTAAAGCCAAAACCCTTTCTAAAAGAAAAACTTTAAACATTCATCCTGCAAACTCAACATAGCTCTAGCATCAACTTTCATCCCGTGTGCTTGGCATAGCACCAATATCACCTTCAACACAATAATTTTATCAGCCTAGCATAAAGTCAGAATCCCTAAGTTTTAAACCTGTAGCAAAGTTAGGTTTCTCGTTGATAAAGTCAAACATCCTGGGGTATCCTTAGGATTTATATTGTCCAACCTATAGCAACCATTCTAAGACATCTTTAGGACCTCTACTCTCTTTAAAACATGTTACAAATTAGGTTTCTTTTATCATCCATCATGAGGCATCCTTCAGATTCACATTGCATATCTAACATAATTCAAGAATATCCTTCTTCAGGGTATCTTTAGGATCTTTTCAGACCTTCCTAAGGTATCCTTAGGATCTTTTTAAACCTATAGGATATTTTCAAACCTTTCTAAGGGAATCCTTAGGATCTTTTCAAACCTTTCTAAGAGAATCCTTAGGATCTTTTCAGAGATCCTTAGGATATTTTTAGACCTTCCTAAGGGAATCCTTAGGATCTTTTCGGATCTTCCTAAGGGTATCCTTAGGATCTTTTCAGACCTTCCTAAGATAACCTTAGGAGCTTTATCAGACCTTCCTAAGATAGCCTTAAAAGCTTTATCATACCCTCCTAAGATAGCCTTAGGATCTTATCATAACCTTCCTAAGATAGCCTTAGGAGCTTTTTCAAACCTTCCTAAAATAGTCTTAGGATCTCTTTACCCAATCTGATTGTGGTAGACTATGTTTACTATCATTATGATTACTTTTCAAAAAGTAACCATGATGAGGAGCAGTTGTGAACACGTTTTTTCATACCCAAGCAAACTCAAACTATGCCAGAATGATTGGCGATCGACCGAAGATCTAAGTAGTCTTCGATACAGACAAACTAGACTATGTTAGACTTATCAGTGTCAATCGAAGGTCAAACAACTTCGAATCGAGTAAATCGAACCAAAAGAGGCTGACAATGCCATATGGCGGACTTGGTGGGAGTTAGCCAAGCCATTAGTGGTAATGCCACCTTGGCTTGGTGGTGCCGCCACCAAGAAGGGTCACTACCGCCACCATTCAGGCCCAGTGTGGCCAAAATGAAGCCCCTCTACTACCAAGCTTCAGTCCAAATACCGCCAAGAGGCCTACCTAGTTTTCTAAATCCCACATCCTCTTTTTGTCCAGCCTAACCCTTAGCCTTTTCCCTATAAATACAAGCTTCCATATACTCCAAAAAAACACACCAGAACAACTAAGTAGAGATTTTCTTAGTTGGCCCTCCATTCTCTCCTTTTATTCAGCTTTATTTATCATAAGAAATTCAATTCTCTTTGATTTCAAACCGATTTCTTTAACTCTCTTTGAGTTGGAGGAATAAAAGCCTAAGTTGATCTCTCTTTGAGTCAATTTAGCAACACTTTTAGTTAATTTGACTAGTTAATTCAATTTGGTAATTAAATTTGGACAATAATTGGACCTTTGAACTAATTTTATTACCCTAACAAAAGAGGAACTTCGATCCGGAAGAACTCTAAGACGCCGTCAGCCCAAGTTATGAAGCAAGGTATTGTGTTCTAAACTCAAGAATCAATTACATCTCTATTCTTCTACCTTTCTTTAAATTGGTAAAGCGTCAATTAAAAAACCAAAACATGATAAATTGGAAGAGGTAAAATCAGGTTTTTCTTAAAATCATACCTAACCCCTTTGCAAAAAGGGAGAACTGCATGGGTTTTGATTCCTATTCAAAGGGATAGCAGGCAAGCTGTTTCATAGCTTCAAATCCAAAAATACCAAAAAACCTCCTTTTTCTAAATCAATTTATTTTGCATTTATCTTATTTTGGGAAACATGTGGTCGACTTATAACTCATAAGGGATAGAATTCATATCTCCTATTCTTTTGGGTTTTGAATGTAATTTAATAGAATTCTTTTACTTTATTGCTTTATTGCTTATTTTATGAATGTTGTAAATTGCTTTACTTTATTCATGCATCTTATAACTCGTTCATGAAATTACTTTTTCATAAATCGACTATTAAATGAAAATCCAATATGAGAGTTACTTAAAACTAAAAACCTAGTCCCCGAACTCAGTTTCAATTCGAAGGTCTAGTGATTTTATCTTTGGGTTAAATTTAGAGTCAAATTGGGTTTTCCTTTCTTTTCCCTTAAAAATAAAGGTGGCAACTTTGCAAAATTTTCAAAAAAAATGGTGAAAGAAATTATTTGCAAATATAAGGAAAAAACTGCCTTTATCGCTTGGAAAATCACCCGAAAGAGCATCTCGGTGCTCGGATAAGGCCTCACAGTAGGCCATCTTTGTTCAGGTTTTGGGTGTATGCCATCTTTGTTTAAGGCATATATGTTTTTGGGCTTGTGGTTCATGTCCATATATGTTTAGGGCTTGTGGTTTAGGTCCATCTAAGTTTAGGGCTTTAGGGTAAAGACGATCTATGTTTAGGTTTAGGGTGCAGGCCATCTCTATTTAGGGTTGTAGGGTTCAAGTCCATCTCAATTTAGGACTTCAGGGTTCAGGTCCATCTCTGTTTAAGGTTTTAGGGTTCAGGTCCATCTCGGTTTAAGGCTTTAGGGTTCATGTCCATCTCAGTTTAAGGCTTTAGGGTTCATGTTCATCTCGGTTTAGAGCTTTAGGGTTCAGGTCCATCTCAATTTAGGGCTTGTGGTTCAGGTACATATCTATTTAGGACTTGAAGTTCAGGTTCATATATGTTAATTCAAGAACTTAATTTTTAAATTTTATTTCTAAAATTTCAAATTTAATTTTCTATAAAAAGTTCTTAAACTCAAGTTTTTCTCTCAAGTTTTTAATAGAATTTTCCCCATTCCCCAACTAGTGAGGGTGAAGGGGTATTTATAGGCTCGCAAAACCCTCTTCACCTCACCTTATGCAAGCCAAGCCTCTTCTCATTTAGTTTATTCAGATTTTTAAATAAGTTTTATTTATCAAATTATTTAAATAAACACTTCCTAATTATCTTTTTAAGTTACTTACACACAAAACACTTGCAAGCTTCCTTTTTTGCTTTTGAAGCAAATCTTTTCTTTTTTTAACAAAGATACTAAAAAGGACCATCTTTTAGAAGCTAATTAGGTAACAAAGCAGACCTAAAAGCCCCAAAAAATGAAGAAAAATCGAGCGGTGGAGAAGTGGCACTGGCTCGGGCAAGTGCTAACTTACGCCCAAGGGCAGTTGGGCCATGTGGCCCTGCTTCTGGGTCATGTGGCACGGCAAAGGGCCATCCGTCCTTGGCCCCATATGGGCCCGACAACTTGTTGCAATCGGGACTGTCGGCCTCTTGTGTGCTCGTTTTCATGTTTGGACTTTCGAACATGACCCGAAACTTTCAAAATCATTTAAAATAGTTTTTTTTTAACTCATTTTAAAAAAAGAAAAATAACTCAAATCAGTCCTGGACCGATACGGACCCATCGACTTGCCTCAATCGAGACTTGCCAGCTTGCCACAATTGGGCCCTGCGAGCTCGATTTGCGTCCGAATCTCCGAACATGGCCCGAAATGATTCAAAACTTTTAAAAATCATTTAAAACAGTAGTTCAACTCTTTTTATTGAAATATCAACTTAAATCGGTCTCAAGCCGATATGGGCCAGATGGCTTGCAGCAATCAGGCTCCATGGCCACCAGCGGGTTCGATTTGTATCTAGACCTCTAAACATGGCCCAAAATGACCCAAAATCATTTTAAATAGCATTTTGACTCTTTTTTTACTAAAAAATAAACCCAGATCATCAATTGCCAAAATAAGCTAGCAATTTTCTCGATCAAAAAAAAGAAAGTAATTTCTTGACAAGCAACTTCCTCTCGCAATCTTAGCTCTTGAAGTCTCATCATCGGGTTTATGCTTGGGCTCAAGGTATATCAAAATTTAATGCTAACACAAGTTCAAAATAAATCCTCCCAAAGTTCTAAATTCAATCGCTCGATCGATTTCTCGATCACGCTCTAAAAAGAGGTAAAGGATTACTTATAGGCACAAGGAGGTTTGGCAACTTCTAAATAGGAAGATTACTTGGTGTGCAAGTCAAGTATTCTTCTATTTAACTAAAAAAGTTCCAAAATTTGTTTTTTAATTATAAGTAAGAAAACTTCCAAAATAATTTGTAAAATTCTTACAAGTCAAGTACTTGCATATCTCCTCTTTATTTTGACTCAAAACTTCTTTAGTAAAAATATTAAAAGGGAATTAAAACTAAAGACTATTTAGACAATAATACAAGCTTGGAGGATCCCAAAATTAAGAAAAATCATACTAGGAAGTGATGGAACAGTCCCTGAGCAAACAATTGACCCAAACCAGGATGCAGGGCCGTATGGCCCTGCTATAGGATCGGCCGACCCTAGTTGGGCTGCATGCAGAGTTTTGAGGCTCTGCATCATGGCCTACTAGGCTTATCTTGTTTGGGCTTAATGCCTCTTTCAAAGGCCATCCATCCTAGCCTCAAATCGGATCTAAAAACTCTATCCAAATTAATATTAAGAAACCAGCTCGGTTCCTCGATGGCTAGGCATAAACCTTGACTTTGTTCACTGAATCATTTTTATATAAAAATACTTAAATAAAACCTATTTTCTTAAATCAAAATATCTTCTTAATAAATAGTTTTGTCTTGCATCTCAATATTTGATGTTTCATCATTGGATTTTGGCTCGGACTGAAGGTGTACTAAAATACATTCTATACAAAAACATAAACAAAGAAGACAAATAGAAACTTACGGATTGAGAAGCATACTAGAAGCTTTGTTTGGGAAGATGTGAAAGATACTAGGAAGCCTCATATGGTAGCTTGGGAAAAAGTATGTACTCCTAAGAGTAGAGGAGGTTTGGGCCTTTGGAACTTACCATTTTTTAATGATGCGTTCATCATGAAACTGGGATGGTCCTTCCTTAAAAACTCAGGCACTTTGGGTTCAAATTCTTAGAGGCTAGTACTGGAATCCAAGAGATAGCTTTACTGAGGTTAGCAAGAAACATGGAGGTTCTTATTTATGGCGTAACCTGTGCAAGGTTTGGGACAAACTTAAAAGGGTCTTAAATGGGCTATTGGAGATGGAACTACTGTGAAATTCTAGAAGGATTTGTGGATAGGAGATTTGGGTCCTCTTTGTAAGGTGATGACAACAAATGTTCCAAATGATGAACGGGAAAAATGTGTGACTATGTGACTGACTCAGGTCAGTGGGATTGGGTTTACCTTAGCAGCATAATAGAGCCTCAGATTCTGATGAAGATTATTGGAGTGGTTCCTCCAAGTGCTGAGAGAGGGCCTGATCATTGCCTGTGGGTTAAACAGCTAATAGTCGCTTTTCAGTAAAGAGCGCGTATGAAATGCTGAGGAAGAGGGGAGCCAAAATATTAATAGAATCTGGAAATATATTTGGAGTTTGAGAGGGCCTCAACGGATTAGAAATTTCTTCTAGTTGCTTGCCAGTGATAGATTATATACAAATGAGTTCAGGAAGAAGCGGCAAATTGTGGATGATTATGAATGTCCTCGTTGTTTTCAAGGGACTGAATCTTCCATGCATGTGATGAGACTGCTGTATAATGAGGAATTTAAGGGAACGAGTAGTTCAACCTAGAGCCAAGACTCAATTTTTTAGTTTAAATCTGATTGAATGGCTCCTACTGAATCTCAAGCCAACTAAGAGGACAATTCAAGGGCTGCCATGGAATGTTTTCTTTGGAGTTGATTGCTGGATAGCGTGGAAATGGAGGAATTTATTCTGTTTCCAGGGTATGACTGATGAAGGAAATCTTGCTATGATCCAAGTAACTAAAGGATTTATGGAAGCTTTTAATCTGCAACAATTATGTCATAATAGAAAGGAAAAGATTGAGCAATTGGTTAGCTGGAAGTGTCCTCCCCCTGCGTGGGTCAAACTTAACACTGATGGGGCTTCCAAGCAAAGAACTCGTAGTGCTGGTGCAGGTGGACTATTAAGAGATTGTAATGGGAAATGGTTACAAGGTTTTGCTCAGAATTTAGGAGCTGCTTATAGAAACTGAGCTCTAGGGAAATAAAAAGATATTTGGATGCCTAATTACAAAACTTAATTGCTATTTAAAAATATACGCGTTGTCAAATGAAAAATTATTAACTACTTGGATAAAAATCAATTACCGATTTGTCTTTTTTCAAATATGCAAAATCTGATAGCAGGTTAGAGTTGCGATTGTTAATTAGAATTTTTGTCAATTGAAAAAAAAAATATATTTTTTTCTCAAATCGACAATTGTGAATCACTCATTCAAACCCCTCATAAGTATGGTCTCGAAGTGACCTGGCAGCTTGATTTTCGTAAAATTATTGCAGAAATTGATGCTACAATTCCGAGGCAGATGATTCTTAGCACTGACAACGATAGCAGCCCGCACCAAGCCATGTTCATGATATTAGGAGCATGTTGAATCGAAGATGGGAAGTACAGATTCACAATGTTTTCAGGAAAATGAACTCTGCTGCAGATCCCCTAGCTAATCAAGCTGTGACTATGCCACTGAGGTTTTATACGTTTGAAGCTCCTCCAAGTGAGCTCTATGAGATCATTTGTAGTTATGTTAGAGGAGTGAGTTGGCCACGCTTGTGTGCCATTGGCTAGTGTTTGTTTCTTTTGAGTTTTCTGGGTCTATTGGCTCCCTTTTTTTCAAAAAAAAAAAAATGAAGCTCCATAACATTACGAAGACACTTGTTACATGGAGCATCAAAAAGAGATTTATTGCAGGAATCATAAAATAACTGATTTTCCATGTGTTCCTATACAATTATATCCGATTTACTTGTTACAGAGCTCTGTAGCTAGAATGGTAGGTCAACGGGACATTACCAGATCACTAGTTCAAACAATTACTACTATCGCCATCTTGCCTCCTCCGAGTATGCATAAAAAATTAAAAATAAAATAAAATAAGATACCAGTATCTAACGTCGAAAACTGCAAGAACAAAAAAATTGGGAACCTCTGAGAACTTCAACTCTAAAAAGGTATACATCTGGTTCTGCATGTAAATTGCTTTCCGACTATTGTCTTCTCTCCAAACTAAGAAACTCTAGCACCAAAAGGAGCAACACAGATTAATCACATCTCCAATGCTTCCTTGCTTCCAATTTCAGCCTCTTTCCCACGTAAAACGGCCCTGAAAACTGAGAAAATGGCTATCAGAGCAATTTCCATGTGCTCAGAGCTACTCATCTTTACACTAACTTGGCCCATTTTCTGGCTATTTAAATTGGCATTAACTGCAACTCTCATGCCTCGTATTGGCTGAAACTCAGATTGAAAACCGCCACCTAACACCGTCTCCTTCTTATAGGACAGAGCAGTCATGGACAGACTGATATTATCATTTCTCACAGGGTAGTCTCGCCCTCTTAATGTTGCTTCAAAAGTCCCACCATATGCTACTTGTCCACGACCCCTCATTTGCCCAGCATTCATTACAAACTTCAGCCTCTTCCCAACAAACATGGTATCTTCAATCTTGGCACCTAAATAGTACTTGTCCCCAAAGGATGTCACTGAAACTGCACAGTCAGCAACGTGGCGCTCTAGATTCCTCAGCTTCATGTTGCTATGAACTGTACAGATAAGATCTTTACCAGCAGACTGAACATCAAAACCCACAGAATAAGTAGGTCCCCTAGCCCTAGGATCTGTGTAAGCTGCAGCACATTCAGACTGAATACTGAAATTATGTTTGTCCTTGCTCATCTGTCCTATAATTGAGGCATGGACATCCCTTTTTATTTCTATAGCCGTCTCCAAGTTTATCCCATCAAAGCCAACATCATGATCCCATCCTTGAGGATCAAGAACAGGTCTCACAAGCCATTGGTCAGTTGTTGCAAGGCAGCGATATCTGTGCACAGGGCAATCTGAGTCAAAACTTGGAGGGACTACCATATCTGGTAAGAGGACAGCCTCCGGAGATGCCTGCTGGTAATCATAATTATTATCCTCTCCATAATTTTCTGCTTCAGAAAGCTTCTTCTCCCTCTGCCTTCGAGCATCCTCTTTCAACTGTTTCTTTAAATAAAGGGTTTCCCGGTAATCCAGTTCATCAAGGTAGTCTCTTTTCTGCAATTTAGTCAACCTCTCGTACTGAGATTTTGTCAGGATTCGGATTGGAGGTAATTGATCATAATCATCTTCTTCATCTGCATCTGAAAGTAAAATCTCATCAACATTATGGTTTGCTTCATTTGGGCTTGATATAGTGCGATGCCGTAGAAGAGATGAAAGGATATGTGGCAGTGACGGCACTCGGGCGCTATTGGATGACCCCAATTCAATACTGTTTTGGAATTCCAAGACACTATTAGCATCACCTAGAATTTTGGTACATATGCATAACAATAGGAATTGAGATTTCCAAGCTTGTCCGTTGGGAAGAATAGTTTCCCCCATGAAATTTCTTTTACACTGAGGATGATTCTCAACTAAAAGAACTGGGTTTTCCAGTTTTGCATCAGATACTGCCTGGTGTATAAAGTATTGCATCAAATCTGTGCACTTGGTCACATATGATTCATAGCTGACTGGATATCCACTTGGTCCTTCAGGAAGTGTTGAGGAAGCATGAGTCATGACAAGGATGGTGTTAAACCAAATTGCACTACCAAAGACTTCGGTCATAAGCTTCAGAAGAGGGAAATCACTATAGCTCATGTTGATGAGGTCAAGCCGCTCAAAAAACAGAACAATGTCTGGTGGAGATTTTCTAATGAATCTCTTCACAGAGAGCATGATCTTCCTATTTCTTCTCATATTACTTGTAGAAGGAAAGAGACCAGGTGTGTCAATAAAAGTCACTCTGATTCCATTGACAGTCCCCACAATCTCTTGGATGCGATTAGTAGATGGTTCAAATGCATCAGTCATGGTTTTTGTATGATCAAATATAGAATTTATGGTAGCACTCTTCCCAACACCTGTTTTCCCCAGGACAAGTATTCTTACAGAGAAATCTAATTGGGCCATGTCAGTTGCCTCTTGTTCTGCTGCTACCTTTCTGGCTCTTTTCACATCTGATTCCCCTGTTCGTATTGAAGTTGCTAGGTGTATTCTATATAAAACCTTTGCCACCAGAAGATTTTCATTTGAGTGCCCTAACCGTCGGAGAAGCCGGAAAAGCTTAATTTGGAGATCCTCAATCTTTTCCAACGGATCCATCCTTTCAGGATTAGATCTGTTAGAATTTTGATGCACTAGCTGCAGAGAGGGATGAGGCTCATTCTCCCGAGTATCATCAGAAGAACATGATGTATCAGGAGGTAGTGATGCAACCTCTAAACAGGCAATGCGAGCTGCAAGATAACAGGAAAATATGCTAAGCTCTTGCTTCTCAAAAATCAACATACATGATTTCAAGTCAGACTGAAAAAACATACTACTAAAATCAGTTCCATTGTGGCTAAATTTGATTCAGAAATGCTCCCACCCATAGAAAACTATAGCCCAAGTACTTTATGGTAATAATTATTACTTAATGGTAATAATTCATATAGATATCACCACAAGGAAAAGCTCAACCCAATTTTTTTTTTTTTCAAATGGATATTTACATTGAGTAGCCTACTATTTAGCACTAAACTACTAGAGCCCTTATAGACCGATGTTTCCAAGATTCTACGTAGTTTACCATCTGTTTATCAATCATGGATGACATGGGCACGTGTGCTACACTCCTTTGACATAGCCGTAAGTATAGAAAGTTCTTGATCTGGAGATGCAAATATCAAGAAAAATATCATATGAATCCATGATATCTGAACAAACTCCAAGAGTTAGGCATTTGGTCAGTTCATTCTTAGTGAAGACCCACCCCCTCCTCTTCCTTCCAATCCCAAGAACAAGAACCAAAAAGCAACACCTCACACTCTCTACTAAATATTACACATGAAAGCAGTATGAAGGACCAAAAATCATCCTCGTATCCTCTTTCAGCAAGAAAGCTTTTATTACTAAGAGCCCCAAGGAAGCAAACTAATGCTAAGTTGTTGGCAAGGATAGCCAATATTACTGGTTATCATTTTACCAAGATACATTTCATTAAGACCTAATATCAAACCACTAACTTTCCTAAAGTAAAAGTCACGCAAAGAATAGTAGTTGAGTAATTGAGTTTCAATAACAATGTTAACGCAGAAAGATGATGACATTATGACAGCGAAAGGCCAAAATTCCTGAAAACTGAAATCCTCTCCTCCATCAAGTTCACATAACTCATTTTTCTTTTATTTTCCATTACTCTTCTTTTAGGCATGCATCGAACATTGGCTAACTACTGATGTGCCTTACATGTTACAAAACTATGCACCGAATCAGCAATAAAGAACAATTCTTGCATCAATGCTTAATAAAAACTGTACTTAACAACTTGCAATGAACTTGACATATAAAATCTATTTCAACCGTACATCTTCTGCTACTACATCAAGCATACGTGGAAGAAAAGGAGGAAAAGAGAAGCCAGGTACTACCTTGGTCATTAGAATCTTCATTTACTGGTCCATCAGAGAAGAAACTGTCACTGCCCATCAATTGTCTAGAAAAGGCCAAAGACTTGGACAATAATTGAGTTAAAACCCAATCTATAATACTCTTCATCCTGATATATACATAATTCAAAAATTCAAATTGTTCAAAAAAAATCCTTCTTTATCAATGCCTAAAAGAAGCAAAAGAGAACAAAACCACGCAAAATAGGAACACGGGGATATTCAATCAATCCAATGAAACAAGAATCAGAAATTAAAACTCAAAATTACAAATAAAAGAATCAGATAGATGCTAACCTAAATCAGATAGGCGAGCTCAAAATGACCAGCTTCAATTCCCAAAAGAATTAATCTAAAACCCCATCTAGAAATGAAAATGAAATGCAAAAACAAAAATTACCCAAAGAGAATTAGATATTTGAAATGAGAAAATCATGGTCTTAATCCAAAACCCGACTCGAATTGGTTAATGCAAGTCCCGGTTTCTCAGATTCCGCATATGTACGGTGATGAATAGAAAGAGACGAAGCTACAAGATAAGACGGAGAGAGAGAAGTTATAGATAAGAGAGATAGAAGCACGCTAAAACAAATCACACGGGGGATTTAGCGAGCATGAAAAATAAATACAACATAAAATTCGAGCTCTTGATCAAATTTATTAAAAATAAAAATGACTTGTTATTAGATTTTGACTTCGAAAATTGCCTTTTTTTTTAATTATTATTATTATTCGGACCAGTTTATTTACGTATATTTTAAAATTATCTTCGTAACATTAATTTTAAGATTAATTAATAAAAGAAAAATAAAATTTTTACATGTATAAATAATAAATTTCCCTTTTTGAAAGCAAAATGGATTCGTTTTATATTTAAATTTTTTTAGGTTTTTTTTAGGTTTTGTTTGTTTAATAATAAAAAATATATTATTATTGTTAAATATATTATTTTATTTTTATTATTTAATATATTAAAAAAACGATGAATATATATATATA
>CANXYC010541883.1:0-47113 GCA_948193065.1 Aleurites moluccanus | reverse complement strand
CTCTTCCCAATGAGAGTAAATTCATTGGTCCATTGTGCACTTTGGGAACTCAGCTGGTAGGGTTCTGTACCAGTGTTCCACCTAGAGGGGACCAGGAGCTCTAGGCGTATGCCTGGCCAAGCATGCGTTTGCGATAAGGTAGCTAGGTCTACTGATGCGCTCTGTTATGAGAGGTAGCATGGCTATCAATCATTCTGTAGTTCTGCCATAATTTTTGATAGTGCTATTTGATTGTGAGCACTTCTGTTTTCTTGTAAACCTAACTATATCCTGATTCTGAATATGTTCTTGAAAGAAATGTTTCCCCTAAATTTTGCATTGATATAAGTATGTATATTCACTCCTTTCTACTACATGTTCATATCTTACTGAGTTGAAGGCTCACTCCTCTTATGTGGATTTCAGGTGATAGTTTAGCTCGTGAGAGAGCTAGTAGAGAAGATCAAGCTTCTGGACTTATTTTCTCGAAGAAGCTTTATTGTAATTATTCTTTTGAGATACTTTGTATAACTATTCATGGTATTGTGATATAATATGTATTGGAGTACATTCTAGAGCTCCGTAGTTAGCTTTTTGGGAATGATAAAATGTTGATGTATGAATGTTATCCTTTGGATACTCTTGTTCCTCTTTGATAAGAGATGTCTTCTTTAGATCATTAAGGAACAAGAGAAAGATATGTAACGATATAGAAGTATGCAATTGAATCCCCTTGATTATATGTATGAATATGGAAATTGTATGATGTTACATTCTTGGCATTTATAAGTATAGTGATCTGTGAGTTCTACGGGTTTATGGTGGCCTTAAGCCTACCCTTGCCCTAGAACCGTCGCACCACTGGAGTTGGGGTGTGACACCTACATAGATTGTTTAGTCAGCATCACGTTATTTTCAAATTTAAATTCCAACAAGTGACCTTCAGTTGAAAAGAATTTGATATTTTAGTGATTGATTTGAAACAAATTTTTTTTAGTAATCAAAATGGAAAAATTACTAAAATTTAGTAATTTATTTGCTTTTTTACTCTAGACTTAGTAAAATTACTAAGAGATTGATAGTAGGAATAACTAAACAAGTGAGATTATATAAACCAAGCAACCTTAGTACTAGCTCATTCACTGCAATGTAATCAGAGACAGATTCACTTAGAGATAAGAGGATATGCGCTTCTTTTTTAAATTTTTTGGATAATTTAATAGTTTTTGATATTTGACGAAATTAATGAAATGATCTTCCTATTTTAAAAAATTAACTTTTTAGTCTTTGATAAATTATAATTTAATCATATTTTCCTTCACTTCTTTTTATCTTTCATTTTTCTTCATTTTCTTTTCCATTTGCCTTTTTTTTTTTTAATTTTTCTTTATTTTCTTTTTCAATTATTATAGTGTTCATTTTTTAAATTTTTGTATCCATCCCTAAATATAAATAATGATACGGTGGTAAAAGAAGACATTTATCAGATTATAGAGTTTTAGTAATAAAAATTTATATAATTAAAGTGTGTATTTTTGATATCGTCTTATAATTGCATAAAAGTTTTAACCATCTTTATTATTTACCATTAAATTTTATAAGCTACAAAAAAAATTTCAAAAAAAATTTATGTCATCTTCTATTAGATTCTAAACCAAAACTTTACAGGAACTCTTGGTCCAACCTCTTGTTATTCACTTGTGGAGATTACATCCTAACAAAAACATTGTCCCAACTTTTCACTCTCGACCCTATGGTCCCACCCCACCGCCTTCCTGAATTTGACATAACAAGTTCCATTCACCTATTCGTGTGTTAGGCCTAACCCCTTCCTTTAGTGGTCTTGTGGTCCAACTGCTGGCGTTTTAGGAAGCTGGAAAACTTGTTTTTTTTTTTAAACACTGGAGAAGGAGAATCAAATATTACTCTATTGCATATGCCGTATATTCACTTGCTATTAGATTATGACTAGACATGCATAAATTTTGAAATTTAATTGTTAATATAAATAAAATATATATACATAAATAGAGACAAACTATATTTTTATAAGTAAAAGTAAATTTATGACTATCATTAAAAATATCTTACTTTTTTTATTGCACATAGAAATTAATTAAAAAATAAATTTGATTGATAATTTCTATTTCACTATGAAACACAAGTTTATGATTGGTTATTTAATAATATTGATATATTTTTGTTTAGTACAAACTGAACTACTATTAAAAAAATATATTATTACAGATTTTGATTAGATGCCAAGTAAATTTGGGGATTAATTTAGCTGCATGCTCACTTAATGCATTAACAGAATTTGATAAATAATTAATGGCTCCAGAGAAAATCTATTTTGGGAGTCAGATGCCACACTTCAATATTTGTAAACCTTCCAAATCATGTGTGTTCGAGTGGTTGCAGTTCATGCACCATATGAGTGGACATGGCCGCCATTTTTGAAAGGCTAAATATTCTGAGACCAATTCTATGGATCAAAGTCTTCTAAGGAAGAATGTGATTATTGATAGCAATAGCTTTTATTTCAGCGACATATTTTAGGATTCTTAAATTTTCGAGTTTGAATTTCAATTTGAGTAAATTTAAGGAAAAAAAAAAAATATTCCCCGACTAACATTACATTGAACTTATGAACATTGAACTTATGAACTAGCTTTGGTCTTGCCACAGCTTAATAAAAAGAATTTTCCTCCTTAAGAAAATGGCATCGTAGTAGCAGTAAAACAAATTCTATCTGGAATATCGTAACATTGAAGCAAAATTTGGAAAGGATTCCTTTTAATAGTGGGCTGGACAGGGTTTGGGCCATAGAGTTAATGTTACTAAGAATAAGTTGTTATGACTTGACACTGGCTAGACAATTGGAGCTTAGTCTATTCACAAGCTTAATTCAATCAAATAAAAATATTGCTGATTAGATTAATTGCAATATTGAATTCCAATTTGTAATCAAATGATATTTCCTTTGTTTATGAGCTTAATACTTGAAGAGTTAATCAAATTTGTTTATGAGCTTAATACTGGAAGAGTTAATCAAATTGGAAATTTGCAATGGCCTGGGGACATAAGATAGAGTTTTTATTCGAATTCAATTTGCAGTTTAATAAAAATGTTTGATGCAACTTGCTCAATTCTATAGAACTAAACAATTGAAGGATCCACTTACTCTCAACATAGTGATGCTAGTTTTGCTACAAAGTTGCAATTGTCATTTGATTTTGCATGTATTCTATAAGTTACGAAGGAAATTATAAGGATTAATGATATACTTTGTTATTCTTTGCAGCTAAAGTCTTGAGATATTTTAAATGCTATGCATCTAGTCTCTAACACAAAATTACTTGTCCAAAAATTAAGAAATGCAAGTTGGGAAACTCTTGAGTGGTTTCATTCCGCAAGCATCAAAGCATTCGAGTTTGATACGAGTGCTTGCTTTTCAAACTCCTGAGAAGAACACAATGAAACATCATTATTGAGTAGATATATTTACTACTATAGATCAATTGAAAGAGTTAAATAATAGATTTAATGAGCAAACAACTAAGCTTGTTATTTTGAGTACAATTTTGTATCTAAAGATGTTCTCGAATCATTTAAAAGATATATGCATTTCTGACCAAAAGACATTGAAATTTCAGTGGCAACAATGAGTTTGATGTACTCAACCATTTACATTTAAGAAATTTATCCACTGATGGATTTACGCAGAGAATTAATAGAAGCTTGAAAATCAAATGTCTATTATTTGATTAATAGATTGATTCAGCTTATTCTCACTCTTTCAGTTTCAATAGCAATTGAGCCTGCCTTTTCAAATATAAAAATTAAGATTACGAAGCAGGATGAAAGATGACTTGGGAATGTCCTTGTACCAAAACTGATCTTATTGTCAAATTATCTCACTTGTCCACATGCTCGAGGTCCACGTTAAGTTTGATGGTTGTGCTCGCCACACCTTAACTCAGTAGAAATAAAGTAAATCTTTCAAATTATCATATTGGGTTCTCCGCATCCAAATTTGTCAAGTCTCATCAGATTCACAGCTTGCCAAGGATCCAAAAGTAGTATCTGTGTTTCCAAAAGGTCAAATACACAACGATCAAGCAAAAGCAGGACAAACAGATGTTTCTTTACCTCCAGTTTTCTATCTCTGCAAAGGAAACATAAGGTTTTATGTCAGTTGAAAATTATCCCTAAAAATAGAAAACCTGTTCAATTATTGAAAATTTTTACGAAATGATAGGATAGTAGACACAGGAAGTGGATACAGAACCTATTTTTCATATACATGCCTTTAATCTTCAATGATTCGGGCAGGCATTAGCAAAGTGTGATGGATCACCACATATATAGCATCTTCTACCTGATAACGGATCACCAGTGGCTGATACAAAAGTCATATCAGCAGCACGTTGTCCACTTTGCACACCTCTGCCACGGCCACCCCTCCTGCTACGGTTAGATGCTGAGTTACTAATATTTGCACGGGAAACATTTCTCCCACTGGTACCATTGTTCAAGTTATCCTCCCATCTGCATTTGAAATCAAGTAGTTGAGTGAAGGTTTCAGCATTAGAGGCAGGCTTGTTTTTGTCATTAGAGTTTCAGTAATATTCAGCTCACATCTGTCTGTTCCATTCATTTTTTCAATGTGAATCAAATAGGCTTTACTTTATTTTCTTTGTTTTGCTATGAAGTAAAATAGTAGATCAAATGTAATTTAATTTATTTCACTGGAACAACTTTTCTAACATAACTTAAAAGAGAGATTTCAAACTCCATGATATTGGGCTTAGGTTTTACATACACAAAGAAGTTGCATGCATGGGATGGGCATGAATAGAACTTTCTTCCCCTGTTATTTGCAGTATTAGCCGTACGTAGAGTGCACGGTGTTCTACATGTCCCACACGAAACTAAAGATTCCCCTGCATCATAGAGAGCAATTAATAGCAAATATCAGTTATCAAGTATGCCTCTAATGACAACGCCAGCCATTAGACTAAAACTTGCTGCATAGGTACACAATTTTCATGCTAACAGAGACCATAAGCTCCTGAGATTACTTTCAACTAACATGCTTTTTAAGAACCACCAAATCACTCACTATCACTTAAGGACCACCATAAAAGAAATAAGAAATGAGCACAAAATACCCCTCATCCCAAATAAGTCGTTTAAAACAAGTTTGCAGATATTTTTCTTCCATAATTCAGATCTTCAAAATAATATAACGTCAAAGCTTAATGATCTCATTTATTCAAAACTTTTCCCACATTTTTAACTCTAAGATCTTAAGAACTGTATCAATTTGCTCCATACAATTTCAACTAGTTACAATTCTATCCTCCAATTAAGGGACGTCTGCAATGGATGAGACATGCTGTAATCAGGGGCGGAACCACCTGCAACATGCAGGGGCCACCGCCCCCCAAAGCCCACAAAATACCCCAAATATATATATATATATATATATTCAAATGAACCCCTCTTAAGAATACAAATAGCCCCCTACAACAAATTGTAATTTTTCTTTTCTTTTCTTACTTTGTTTTGCCAAAAGCCCATATATGAAGTGGTTGATTTAACTAAAATAAACAGCTTTGCAGGTGCAAATTCGCACCATATACTGCAATTTTTGCCTCACTTCTTCCAATTTACGTCTTCTTTTTTGTTTGATTGTTTCACTCTAAGAATCTATTAAATGGTTTCCTGTTATTAATTAACGGTGCTGTATTTTTTTTTCCTTTCTTTTAAAGATAATTGATTACACTATATTTATATTTATATGAGCATGAAATATACATGTATATGCGAAATTATAATTCGATATATTGGTTTAATGCTTTTTAGTTTGGCCCCCCAAAGATGTAATTATAGTTATGCCCCTGGCTATAATTGATAAAAAAAAAAAAAAAAAAAAAAATCTGAAATGTAAAGAACGCTTAAAGTGGGATCCATCTGATGTCTAAAACATAATACAATATACTAAGACCAACACTGTCAATTCCCAAGCTGTTTCCATACCAATAGATAGGCACCATGGCATTGTAGTTTCAGGTGTCGGGCACCATATGGGTACATGTACAAGCATTATTTCCATTGTAGATTTGTTTGCCCAAATCAACATGCATTATGCAAGATATCAGTAATTGGACATGCCTCTCTATTTGTGGATAAATTTGCCTTCAATTTGATAAAATTTTTAGAATTGGATATAAATGAAAATTGGTGGCAAGTCCAGGATGAACAGATTGTTAGGCCTAATATCAACTTGGTTTGATGTTTGTCCTAGGTGATATAGTTCTTCAAATTGACATTGGAAGAAGAGAGAACAGGTGGAGAGAGAGAGGGAACAATGCCATGTACAAAAGAAAATAATGTTTAGCCCTCAAAGAGGTATACTGACCAAACCAAGGGTCCTACACAAAGCAAGGAACATCTGATCTGCTACCAAAATTTGAAGGACTCGTACTGATTTAGGATCATATAAAAATACCTTCCAAATTTATGTTCAATTGCATGAAGCTTCCAAATAAGTTGAATAAATAAATAAGAAAGAAAAAGAAAGAGGTAAGATGATCAAAATTTAATCTTTCATATCCAAATGTCCAAGAGAATGTAAAACATACTCTCCAACAAATTGTCAACAATAACTCTCCATGGCTGTCATTTTTTATCTCATGGTAAGCAATGTAATAATATGATGTCTACTACTATATTTGATATTTGTATCTCCCTGAAGAGAGTTTTAATCAATATCAATTGAAATGAAAAACTAAACCTACTTTTAAGAACATCTTAAAAGATCAAGTTAAAGAGTTCAAAGTATTACCTATCTGTTGATTCATTCCACAGGACTGAGCACGTCGAGAAGCTGAAAGTAGTGAAGGGCAATCACTTGACACATGCCCTATTTGCTGACAGTGAATACAAGTACCATTCCTAGTGTTACTTTGTTGGAGGCCGCTAGGTGTTGTATTAGAAGCTGTATTAGAAGCTCTACTACCTCTTGCTTGAGAACATAATAAAATGTGGTTAGAATTTCAAAATGGTAACAAGACGAATTGCAGAAGAACAATTAAACCCCTCAAGCAAACTCTAAAATCAATCTCCTGCAGCCAGATCCTGAAGTTCTAACCATCAAGCAGCCATTATTTTTTCCTCAAAAACATCCTTATATTCAACTCCAATTCTAAGTTACAAACCTTAGACTCTTCTTTAAATCTAAACCTTAAAGCCCATAAATTATTTAAGTTTTGCCCACTAGTCAATCAGATCATGCTATATTAAGTTAGGTCCTTTAATAGTCTAGCTTCTATCAACAATACAAAACATGTATACATGATTGTTTTCTATTGCATTTTTGTTGGAGCGCTGAGATTTTTTAATTGTGCTAGTTTATTCAACTCAGAAATTTGAAAATTTTGAGCTAAAAGGTACATAACAAACTGCAAATCATAGTATCACTGTATATCTCCATCTTTCAATGATCGATAATCCTTTTAGTAGCAACACTACTAACCAAGGTCTGAAGCCAGGCATACACATTACTTGCTGGAAAAACCCAAATTTGATGGAGAAAGAATTCCACATGAACCAGTTACCATGGGAACTATTTCAGGTCCGCAATTCTGCTGTGATATATTACTGAAATGAAGAATAGAATGTTCATTTCTCACAAGCACAACTTGTTACCAAGAACAAGAACAACAAAATAACAATGAAAATCAAACTCTCTCGCATTGTGAAGCCCAAAAATCTGTCCTATGACCATGCACAAGTAATTACTCAAGAGAAGAATATAAACAAACCTTGTACACGAGAACCAGTTCCACATATCTCTATCAACTGTCTTAAAATCTCATCACATCCACCAATGCAACCTGATCACAACATTAAAGAAATTTATTATTTTCTGTGTTAAGAATATTATATGGGAAAAATGTCTCACATTGATTAAGTACAAACATATTAAGTGATTAATTTAGAAATGGACTCCCCAACCTTAATAAGCTAATTTTTAAGATTGGTTCTCCCAAATTTATATTGAAAACTCAATATGATATCAGAGTCTAACCAATCCTTATATTACCTCCCATTATATTAATAAATTGAATTGGATTCAATTCTCTTTCTTGATCCGGTAAAAGTTATTCTCAGATTTCAAATTTATTATTGGGTAATCCTTGAACTTTTAATTTTTTTACTTAATATGGATGTTTCTCAGGCTTTAAATTCTCTCTTGACCCAGTTCATATCATAATTTGTAAGTGTTAACTGAGCTTATTAAAAATTATCTTTGTATAATTGTCACTTGAGGGGGATTGTTAAAAATATTATATGAGAAAAATATCCAACATTGATTAAATACAAATATATTAAGTAATTAATATAAAAATAGACTTCCCAACCTTAACAAACTAGCTTTTAAGGTTGATTCTTCCAAATCTATATTAAAAACTCAGCACTATGGAAGCATATTCCACAAACTAAAGTGTATGAAGGTATATCCCTTATGAGATATGACTAGGAGTGTAAAATGCATTGGGCTAGCCCGAAATTTGAAGTGTTCAGCCCAAAATTCTCAAGTTGAGCATCACATAAGCTTGACCTGGGAAGAGATTGATAAATAATTTTGAGTCCAAATTAAATTTGGGTTGAGCTTGGGCTTAGATAAGTTTAGCATGAATAACCTGAATATATATATATATATATATAATGGACTTATCTTTGTTATTTTTTTAATACAATTATAATCAATATTGTTGAACTTCTCATTCATTTATATTTTTCATATTAGTCGTATTAGAATGAATCCTATGATAATAATTTATATTATATATTTTTTATTATTTTATTTTTATTAGAAAAATTCATACATTGTTGGATAATATTTAATAACTGTAAATTTAAAAATTAAATTTAACAAATTAAAAGTAAATAATCAATGAAGAGAAAAAAAAAACATGTAAATCTGCCAGCTTAAAATTGGCTTGATACTCATTATGAGCTTCGAGCTAAGCTTGAATTGAGAATTAGTCAAAATAATTTTTAGGCTGAGCTTGGGCTAAGCTTAGTCAAAATAATTTGAGCTGAACTTGAACTTGCCTCTAGCCTCACCCAGCCTACTCGATTTACTGTACTACTTATGACTAACAGCCAACTATATGTCATCCTTCACAATTATCAGTATTAGGTAACAAGCCTCATAGCTGCACATATACACCACAGGAGCCAATTATTTGGATGTAAAACTGAAAATGAATTCTCTTAAGTTGAAATTTCAAAATGGAAGCAGTACATACAGAAAATAGCATATATTTTCCACGAGGTTGTGTAGAGTTCATGAAAATTTAATGTAAAATAAGTCCCTTCAGTATCATTACCTAAATGGTTGACATTGAAGCCTGGTGGGATTTCAAGCTGTCGAAACTTAAATTGAATCAAGTAAACAGGACCTAAAAGAAAAGTTGTATCATTAATTAACAATCAAGATTTCAAGCAGGAAAGCAAAAATATACGCCACCAATAAGCACAAACTTTTTGATGCTGATGATATGATCCAAGTGCAACATATATTGCACAAATATTTATATAAGATTAAGATGCCTGAGTTGAATATAATGAACCCCAATTGAGTATGTGACATGTCACGGTCTTAGATCAATGCTATTGAAACCACTGAACCAACATGTTCATTAGAAAATTTTCAGCATGTTATTGTATCTAGATTGCATGCAAGACATGCCACCACATCAAGAATCTAATACTATATCATTGTCACATATAAATGAAGATTTAAAGATTGCAGGCACTGCTAAAATTTTACAAACAAAATAGAGAATAGCTGAATTTGCCTTTAGTCCATGACCACACTCAACTACAAATAAACTCTATGCAGAGCATCAAGTAAAACTGATTTCTAAGCCATCTATAATTTGAGAAGCAATCAAGTGTTGTCGGTAGAAACCTGGAGTGCAGCAGTTGCAAATATTGGTGGTTACGGTGGCTTCTAGTATAGGTCCAGGAAGCCATATAGCATTCCTACACTGAAAAGATAAAACATATGTTCAAAATAATTGACTGAAGCCACATAAATACAACACTTTGCTGCAGCAACAAATAACAAACCTTATAAAAACCTAAAGATCACACCGCATTAAAATCAAATTTTGAAAACCCTAGAAGTTAATATCAACAAAATTATGGGGGTGTTTGGATGCCCAATTATAAAACTCAATTGCCGTTTAAAAATACACGTGTCGGCAATTAAGAAATTATTGAGTGTTTAGATAAATACCAATTACCGATTTGTCTTCTTCAAATCGGCAAAATCTAGTAACAGGTAGGAATTGCGATTGCCAATTAGAACTTTTGCCAACTGAAAAAAAATACTTTTATCCCAAATCGGCAATTGTTAATCGTCCATCCAAACACTCCCTATATACAAAAACTTTGCAGGTTATTGCATGACTACAAGGAAGCAATTTCACGTCCTAAAAAAGCAGTGAAGGAACTTTTAAGCAATTTTTCATCAGGATCAAGAGAAATGTATTGTGAAATAACTGACAACAGAGGGTTCCTATATATGGAACAAATACTAATCTGCAAGCCCTCGTTCCAATGAGTTTTGTGCCAAATTAAGTTCGTGTTCCATATGAGTAGCTATATTACATATTGTTAGTTTCCACAAACCCATATTACATATGAAAATAACATGATATGAGTTGGAATAACACTTTGCCCCCTCTTTTATTTATCTCAATTATATGTCTAAACTTTCATTCAACTTGGAGCATATTCCAATTCTTTCAAGGCTATCTCTCAAACTCTATTAGATGGTAGAAAATCAAATTTGATCACCAATAATGAGTTCTACCCATTAGCCACCATAGAAATGTTTTTCATAGATGCAATCACGGAGTTCCATTCATTTGACCAAACAAATAAAATCAGCATAAGCACTGAAGGAAAAGCAGAACCAAATACTTACTCTTTTACTAATTTATAAATCACACTTTAATTTACGTAAGAAAATATTATAACTAAGTACTAATCCTTCCCTAAACATTAGAAACATTTATAAAAACAATGTGGTATCTAGAAATTTTTATGCAAGTTAGTAGATGCACTAAAATAAAGACTCAACAAATGAAAGAGATACACAATGAAGTTAACAAAATATGTACTGAACTCAGGAGCCAGGATTAATATTTTAATATATTAATAGCCGAACTACTTATCTAACATAATTTAATATACAAGACATCAAGTTGAAGCAATTGAAGTGATGTATAAAAAATTAATGTGGCATTCATAGATTGTGTAAGAATGATGCAGCAACTAAATACAGATATAGGCAGATAGAAAACAGAAAATATCTAAAGGTACACAAGAAAAGCAACAATTTTGTGTTATCATTAACATTATAACAAGAATACTTAAATCACCCCTCTCCTATTATGAGACTTCCTACAGTGCCAGACAACATTAAGAATAATGGAAAAACACATTTAAATATAGGTTTAAGGACTTGTATGCCAACCTGCGGGTATCCCAAGCATCCAACCATGAAATTGCCATCCTGTTTCAAGGAAGCATGCCAATTTAATGAGACAAATGGCAGAATGCTTATATTAAGTTATTGCATGCCATGTTACACCAAAAATAAAGAGTTGTGGCTTACCATAAAAACATATATAAACTGCAGAATCCATGAAAAAGAAATGTCAAATGCATCAAGTTTACTAAACACAAAATGCAAAGAAACTCATTCCCACATATATTCTCTCTAGATATATTATCAACTTGCGTGCTTTTACAAAATGCAACTGAGGCTATAAATTCTAACAACTTCACTTTTTAGTAGAATTATAGAATAAGCAGTTGCCGCCATGTAATTCAACTTGGTAATTGGTAAATGTCTTCTATTCTGTGGGTGGCCTAATTGGTATTTGATTGATACAAGGCCCAAATTGTTTTCCTGGTAGTCTAGGCTTAAAGAAAAGGAGTTCCAAATTCATAAAAGGAAAGGAAAAAGACTAAAATTATAGATTGCATTAAACCTTGAAAAGTAAAAGCCAATGCAAAAGCCTCCCTTCTCAACATGAGAAAATCATTGTTGATTGGTTATTGAAAGTCATAATCTTGTGATTGTGAAGTATAAAGCTGAATCATGTGTGAGTGTGTATGTTCTCTCCACTGTTTCCTCTACAGAACCCTTGGACCTTTTATATGACTATAAGAGAAAGCTTGTGTTAGAAATCACACATTCAAGATACAGTGAACGGTTCACTATCATTATACTATTGCACAATTAGTGCAAACGATTACAGTGTCATCATGACCTACACAACCAGTCAACCGTTGAATTCATGAACCTAAATAGGCTTTTAATAGAAGAACATCAGCATAGAACAAGAGCATGTGCTCCCCTCACTCACGACCAACACCTAGTGCTCCTAAAAATACCAAAACTGTGATTCCAGATTGCACCTCACAATGTAGAAACAAGTGAAAATTGTCAATGACAGCTGTAAGTCAATGATAGCTGTAAATATTCTGTTACTGCACTATTCTTGGGATATGTATGCTGTATTTTTGGGGACTAATTATGGGAGATAATGCTGTAATTATGAGGCACAAATCATGGGATTTTGTTTACCATATATGGCCTATATAATGAAGGGAGAGCTCATGGTTTTGGGCATCGAAACATTCACAAAAGAGTTATGTTTTCTCTATTTCAATTTTGATAAAAATGAGTCATACACTTATGATATGTAAAATACCAATCAAGCAAGAAGGCCATCCCCCTTTTTTTGGGGTGGGTGTATATTTTATAGCATCTAAATATATGGGAAAATACTTTGGAATTACGCCCTTCTTGTTGTATTTTGGAATATTTAGTAGGAGAAGAGCACTTTTATCTTTAAGAATCAGGCTTTGTCTTATAGTCTTTGAAGGGGTTGTCTTTTGGCCTCATCATGGAATTTTTCTTTAGCAACTTTTAAAGGAGTGTTATCCTCCAATTTGTACATTCTTTACACAGCATCTTCAATAAATATCTTTTCCCATCATAAAGAACATTTTCATTAGGATCACAAAAACCCCAACCAAGCATTTAGGAAAGCATGAAACTCAAAAATGCAATTATGATCACCAAAGCAAGGAAAAAGAGAATAATACAATTAGGCATATTGGTACATTTTCACAAACAATTCTACTTTTAAAGGAAAATAAAATTTATTTAAGTATGAGACTATAGTCATTATGTTGCATGTTATTTAGTGCATTGAGAAAATGCAAAAGCCTAGACACACCAAAAATATGAGACCAGCATTACAATTTATAAAACAAACTAAATTGGCATACAAGTGACCTTGGCAATACTTACTATACTTGCAAGCACAAGGAATTAACAGTAGCAATTTTGTTTGGCAATTAGATAGTGAAATGAACAAATTATTACCCGATTTCGTCGTAGCACCATATTTGATTCTTGGCAAAGTCCACATGGCCGAACCGTTTCCCCAATCGCATGATGGTCATTTCCACTAGATCTATCAGATCTGAATAAAAGACAAAAAATGAATTATATGATAAAAGCATGTTATTTGTGACAATAGGAAGATGGTAAGAACCGACCTCTCAAAGAAAACAGCCATTGCTTCTAAGAGTTTTATTTTATTTACCCTTGCCTGCAAATAATGCCAGTTTTGCAATAATTGATATTGGTCCAGTGTATAGAACATAAAAAGAGGAGTATTCATTTATAACATTTAGGTAACAACCATTTAGCATAAGGAATGTCAAAATCTATATGCACATATTGAGTGCAAAAACACCCAATTAATCTTCAAGCAAACAGCACTTTTGCAACCAGCTCTAAGATAAATCCACCAACCATTTCAAAGTCCTTAATGTTATGGTCAATGCATTCAATAATCCATTCATCGTTCCTTGGTCAATCCTTACATAAAACTTATAGATGAAATGGAAATGACACACTCATTTGTGGGGCGCTAAACATAGATAACATATATACTTTTCACTCTAATGTTGTTTTTCTCTTGCCATGCATGCCACACTCTTTTCTTTCCAAGGAAAAGATTTTACTAACCCAACCAAAGGACTAATCAAAGCCCAAAGAACACATTGGAAGAAACATATCCTAGTCCCAACATTTTATCCAAAGGGTATTAACAAGAAAATAAAAAGAAAACCACAGTTACAGTATTATTTCACAAAGGGTATGGTTTTGGCAAATGTAGAGATGGTCTTATGCATATTTATAACTCAGAAAGTGGAAGAGTTCTTGTGGCCAGTATTTTTAGTAAAGATTAGAACACTAATAATATTACTATTTTTTTTAAAACCAAACAAATAAACTATAGCAATTTTCCTGATCAGCCAACTTCCGAAATGATGACACTATTGCACTCTAAATGCCACCTTATGTGCAGAAAATGGCATTGACCTATCTTTGACAATTTTAGATTTAACGATTGTTATGAACACCAAAATGTATAAGTTAGTGGTGTTGACAAGAAGAAACTCAAGAATAATCAAGTTTAGGCAAAATAATCTTAGAATTATGGTCTAGATTTTGGTAGAACTTTTTTGGGTGTTATACAATACTTTCTACGCCTTTCAAAGTCTTATTTATACGTCTATTTAAATAAATTAGCTACCAATCCATTACTGTTAAGTTATCTGTCCAGATTTCTTTTGGAGTCTTATATTTATTTTCTTGCTCGGCTTGTTGGTTTAGGATGACTTAGTTCCTTTTTAGTTTTCATTGGGAATCCTAATCCTTATAGGTTTGGGAGTAGAATAGTTTTAAAGTCCAATTTCTTGAAGGTTAAAGAAAAATTTGAGTCTACAAATACTTGTGCTTCTAATGCCTGTAATTCAGTTTTCCAGATAATAAAATTCAAATAGTTATGCTTCAATTAGTGTGTCACCCCAGGTAGGTGTGATGCTTATGGGACATGATGCCTAAACTCTTTCTTTTTTTCTTTTTTATTATTGTTCACGAATTACTGTTCATGGATATTGTTTATCAACAGCACCAATAATGTCTCTTGCTTGTTTGATTTTAGCTTCTTTAACCTATTCCATCAAAGACCTAATTATTCACCTGAAAATCTACCCATTCTAGATTTTAAATAACCCAAAGACTCATGTTCAATCTTGCAAGCTCCCCTACATCAGTTAGTAACCATTAAATATTCTTGCAAATATCTCAAAATTGAAAATAAACGTAATATAGGGCTGCAGCCATCAACACTAAGGAAGTCCTTGAACTCAAAGTAAATCTCATATTGAAAAGCCCTGTTTAGGTAAACTGAATGCAAATGAAAAGCATTTCTCAACTAATTATCAGCTCTTATTCATCAAGCATACTTGTGCATGTTAATAATTGTTGTTGGCTTCCATCTAACAACTAAGGCCTTTTAACTTTAGTATAATAAGTTAAGAGCACCCAGAAAGTGCAAAAGCATGTGCTAAGAACCAGAAGAGATGCATTGCTGCAATATTGCAGAGGGTAATATTGAAGTAAATTTCATTTCAATCAAGGGATTGGTCTGGTAAACATACCACTTAAATGACTGTAGACATTGTAAAATTCTCTGCAAATTATCATTTTTTTCATAAATCAAATATAGCTTTCATATGCAAGCAATTCATGCTAGCTTTAATGTCATAATTAATATGTCTATCAACCCAAACATATTAAGCATCTAAATATTGCATGTATGTGGTGCCTCACCCAGACAACTAATTGAGAAAGAAAATTAAATACAAGTTACGAACATAATTTCATAATAATTGACTAATTGTGTAAAGAGAGTGAAGGACATGACCCCCATTGAAAACACTTCCCTGAGCAAATAATCAATATCAACTTACATCTAAGAAGCAGGCTTTCATCTGCTGCAAGCAAGTTTCCAAAACTACAGCTTTACTTTTCTGGCCCATGCTAACTTGTCTCATGTCACTCTCCATCGTTGATCTGAGATTTGGTTTCCAAAGTTCATACCTGAAAAGGACAAAAACCATGATGAAACACTAGAAGAGTATACCCACCTTATAAACCATCATAATTAGTAATACATAGGAAAATAAGCATATGAGAATGGAATATTTCAAATTATGCATCATTTTCCCATGAATTTTGTGGCTTCATGTGAATGCTCATGTCTAATTAACAATGCCAATTTGACAGTTTTTGTCAACAAAAACTGAACCTTAGGTCAGATAGACATACATGATTAGTATATAGGCCCTTCATTTTACACCCAATGATACAGTTTCTTAAACCACTGATTCAATCCCAACCTATCCCACAACATCAATAACATCTATGACATTTTAACCACCAAACCAAGTGCAACGTACAGTTCTAACACATACAACCATGAAGCATGCTATACTTATTATTCCAATGCTGCTGATTGTCAATAATTAGTTTCCTACCAGAAAACGTTCACATGCTTTTCATTTACCCCCCAAAACACATTAAAATCTATATGTTCTGATGTCTCTTGCATCATTATTGCCAATTAGTATTAATATTTCTCCAAAATGCAATTATAATTATCAAAATCATTTATAGGCATGGCCATATTAACTGTCAATGAAGATAATGCGGTTAAAAGTTACTTGTGTACAACATAGGCATATAATCACAGATTTGTGAAATATCTGTGGTGAATCATACATATCTTTGGTGCTTATTCACTGTGCTGGAGGCAAGATTACTAAAGTGTTTTATGGGAAAATTTGTATTGTGTTTTATAGAAGCTTGTTGTTCCAGCAAGACAGTTAGTGGGATTTGGTAGAAAGTATGGATTACTTGTAGGTTAGAAAAAGCTAAGTATAGGTAGATTCGCTGAAGGC
This sequence comes from Aleurites moluccanus, assembly GCA_948193065.1. NCBI lineage: Eukaryota > Viridiplantae > Streptophyta > Magnoliopsida > Malpighiales > Euphorbiaceae > Aleurites > Aleurites moluccanus. The sequence continues at coordinate 30,208 of CANXYC010541883.1, read as the reverse complement.
AGGTTAAGGCTGTGGCATGGGTTTGACTTAAGTCCATCCTTTTGTATTTAAGCCATGTACATACTCAAATATACAAGAGTTAGAACAACGAATGAAAGGCCTTCCCTAAGAGGTTCTATTTACAAAACCTGCGTTTGTCTATGAGTGTGAGTGTGTGTGTGTGTGAGTTTGTGTTGTGATTGTGAGTTTTCTGCCCTACCATTTTTTCAATAAACTTAACTATAGAACATGCCATCCATGTCAGCTAACATAGAAACCTAATATGCAACTTTAACAAGAACATGAACAGATGATTAGAGACTGAAGTTTCATCCCAATATCAGGCCAACGTTGAAAGAAGAGTAACTTTTGATTCCAAATCATAAATGAAGTGAATTACTTACCCCATATCATCATATCCCATAACTAGAGCCTCACCCTGCACACATGTTAAACTCATGATTAATAAAGAATATTTTGAATAAAAAAGCTTAGACATCATTTCATAGTAACCTTCTGTGCCTAATTACCAAAGTTGGGCTTCACTTGCTTTGAAAGTTGGAAGAACAATTAAATAAAAGCTATTCAAAATGAAATTGCAGCCAACTGGATAGACTAGGAAAAGCAAGATGAAAGATCAAATAAATTTATTTTTTGGCTACATTGTTCCAAGCCCTATAAAGTCTTCTTGTGTTTCCCTATACTTTTAAGAACTGCAAATATAGTAATTTGCAAGTTCTGTTGAGTTGGTTTTGGCTTATCCATTTTTGTTCCTTGAGTTTCTACAGGTTTCAAGTCCTAGGCTCCATTTAGTTTGTGGAAAATATTTTCTTGGGAAACATTTTTTGCATTTTCTGTTGGGTGGAGTTATAAGGAAAACCGGTCAACAAAAATATTTTCCTGATCAGAAGGAATATTGTCATTTTCAGAGGAAATGACTTCCTCTTTTCAGAAAAGGGAAACATTTTCTGAATTTTACCAAACTCATTAAAAGGAAAGTAGCCTCTAAGTGAACTACATAAACACTCATCCACTAATCCACCAACCACCACCAGTCATCTGGCCAACAGTAGTCACTAATGACCACCACTAGCTGTCAATGTCGGCCAAATTTACCCTTTTTTGGCACATATTCAACAATAATAAAAAATATGTTTTTATAAGTCTAAACATTTTTATATTCATCTAAATTGATATTCAATATTTTCCAAAATATTATAAAATTCAAAAAATAACTTCCCACTAATTTTGGTATTGCAACCGAACAAAAGGAAATAAGTTATTTGCTCAAAAAAATATTAACTTATGTTACTTGAAAGAAACAAGGCCTTAATAAAAGTCCTTACTAGTATAATAGTCAAAAACAGGAAATAAAAATTATATATATATATATATATATATATAAATGAAAATAAATATTCCTACCGAATATCAGATAATAAGATATTCACCAGAAAAATTGGGGGAACAAGACCCCAATAATTGATCTTTGCCATAGAATCAGTTGCCCTCGCTAAGGCATAAGCTACTTGATTAGCAAATCTCTTTACAAAATTAATTTCTAAATTATGAATTTGATTACCAAGCTCCTAGCAATCCTCAACAATCAACCCAAACAAAGAACCTATCTTCTGTTAAAAACCAAGTCTAGTAACAGATAGGAGTTGAAGTGCTCGTAGGTTTAGAATTTGAGTCTAAAATACTTATGTAATGCTTTCCTAATGATTTATCTGCTGAATAAAGGATTCCTAGTACTTATGCTTCTTAAAAAGTTGTTTTATGCAATTCTAACCTAGAAAGTTTTAGTATTTGTTGATAGGACTGTATTCTAATACCTATTAGTATAATGCTAGTGGCTTCGATTTACATAAATTTGCAAATTTTCTGAATAAATCAATGTTTCTTATTCAATGAGCTCAAATTTTGTGAACTTACAAAACCCTAATCCTAATGTCAGAGAAACGAGCTTTCCCCTTGAAGTCCTACTTTAAAACATTTTCTCTTACAAACTTCACAAGGCCAAGGTATGCATTAGATACAACCAAAACCCCAGTTATAAGTTCAGCATATGAAGCTGATTACAAATTCATATTGCTGCCAAAATAGCATATTTAGCAGAATTTTCACTCATCAAGTGCAGAAGAAGTTTCAGAAACAGCTCACAACTCTTGCAAAATACCAATATCACTAGTGGATCAATTGAATTTTATATGTAAATTTTATTCACAAGATTAGTTAAACACAAATTTAGTTGAAAGTACTTTAGTGAAAATAAGTGAAAGAAAAATTAATTTGTACTTTTTATAAAGATTGTCAAAATTCATGAAACTGTAGCATCACAGTCAAATTCTTGGAAATTTGTGCACTAGAAATAATTTGCTAGCCTAAAAATAGAGTTCTACGTATGACGACTACAACTGCTAGACAACATCCAAGACCACCCACTTCCATGGCATCATGACTGTAACCATGATTTAAAGCCATGATGAAAAGTAAAATTTCTAAATGAAGTGAAATTGACATCCTTTTGGATTTTCAAAACAAAGTAAACCAGAAAAAAAAAAAAGTTGAAGATAAGTTGGCAAATCAATGTCCAAGCAATCAGCATATTTTTATAGCTTTTCATAGAGGTTGGCAAGTTGTAATCATTTGGAACTCTCAAAATTCGGGAACTCCAACCTGCTGTAAAGAAACTATAGTGATATATTAAGCAGCCTAAAACTCATAAACAGTTTAGGCACCTATTCATATATCACTAATTCCAAATTCCAATCATTTTATAAGCTCACAACCAAACTGAAAACAATAGTATAAAAAATGTATTGACTGCAATTATTTTTTAATTATGTGGTTTGACACTTAATTCTATGCATTGCTTAGTTTAGGAGGATATGTAGTACCCCATGTTGCATTCATCTTTTTTTCTTCCTTAATAAAACTTCTTTGCTCACAGAAACAAAAAAATTAAAATAAAAGAATAGCATGCACATCAATAGTTGTTGAGGCTAAAATACCAAACTTACATAACGAGTCAATAAAACAATTAATAGTTCTTATGATAGAAGAAGATATTTATATATAAGTTGTTCTAAAGCTCCAGATAATCTTCCAACAATTCAGTTTCTACATTACTTCTATAACTATTCTGCAAGTTGTACTTTCGCTGTGTGTAAACTCATGAAATAGAAAACTCAAGGAGATAATCGGCTAAAAACTAAAACAATATGTATAATTGTGTGTGCATTTTCCCATGTGTATATAAGTAAAGAGTTAGAGCCAAAAATAGTTACAAGACTAGTTGGTGAGAAACGTGTGTTTGAGTCCTTTGTTGCATAGAATCGATCAAGCAGCTTCTTTATGTGATCATGCATTGTTGCATCTGTACCAATGCCCGCCTTATAAACACAAGAAAAAAAAAAAGACAACAATTTTAAAATCATACAAGTGTCTAAGAAACTGAAGTCCTGTTTACTTAGAGAACAGTTAGATATTTTCCGTTTACAATTTCTTCTATTTCTGGTTTTTATTTTGCACTAGAGGTAAAAAAACAAAAACTTTGGTTCTGTTTCTATTTTCTTCTACTTTTCGTACACTCAATGGGTTGAAAAGGTAGCAAGGTGAGCATTGTTCCATTATAACCAAAAACCAAACAGAATAAACAAATTTGGTTGATCTAGTTTAGGGAGTTTCAGGTTTCAGGTCAATTCGATTAATGTTTTGGTAATTTTTCGGTTTCAGTTATCAATTTGATTACCTCATAAATTGTGATAGAAATAATTGATTTTATTATTAATAAGATAAATTATACTTTCTATTAGCAATAAATAAATTAAAATCTCTTATTAATAACTAAAAGAAAATATGTTGGCTTTATTAAGTAAGGTGTTCAGTTTGGTTCAGTTAGAACTATAGAGTTTAAAAAATTTTGGTTACTGGTTACAATAAATTTCTATTTGATTCTGCTAACCAAATGAATATCCCTGCATGGAAGTAGGTCATAGTAAGATTTTGGTAGTACCAATTGCCGTGGGCTGGTGTAGGTGGGAGGTGAAGACAAAAGCAACAGTGGTGGACAGTGAAAACTCTTGACAAGATGGATCCATGAGTAGTGTCATAGCAGCGTCAATGGTGACACAAAAGATCCATGAATGGATTCATAGCTGCATCAATGGCGACAGCGATGCTAATGATGGCAGTGAAGCAGTGAGGCGCTACTGTGGTAATGTAGTGCTGATGACAACTAGTGGTTATGGTGGTGGTGCCAACAAAGAGATCAAGGTGGTTTATTTTGAAAGGTTTAGTATCGCAATTGTGGTGAAATGTGTAGGATCAATAAATATGGTGATTTACATATATTTTTGAACTGGAAAACAAGTCAATGTCATAAAGGAAAACAGTAGAAAACAAACTTTAACTAATTTCCAATATTGATATAGATTTTTAAAGGAATACGCTAATGTAAATTTGGAAAAGAGGAAAAATATATTTTCTGTAAAACTGGCAAACTGATGCATTTGAGCAAAAAAAAAAATCTAGTTTTCAATTTGTAGAAAAAAATTTCCCAAGGCAGCTCTAGTTTTTTTTAGTAAACAGGCCTTTAAAACTAATAAGCCAGAGAAAAAGAGTACCCAAATAAAACATAGGTAGCAGACTAAGACCCTTGTCAAAAATTCATTCTCACCTTGTCCATACAGCTAAGCAAATCAGCTTCACTTAAAAGAGGTGGTGGTCTTGTAACTCCCGAATCAAGAGTCAACACTGTAGGGGTAAACTGCAACAGTTCCAAAACCATGGGATAAATTTCTATTTTCTAGTTGTGAAATTGACACGACAAATGAGACAAACTTTAGAACGTCAAGTAATATTTCTAAATCATGATCAATATTTGTGAGTTTTCAATGATGAACAAATATCTTGGATATTACTATAAAATGCCAATTCCATCCATAACAAAAGAGCATTTTGATTGATCATCCTTAAAAATCAAAGAATAAGGATGAGGTATCCCTTCAAAAAAATCTGAATGGAAAAATTACAAACAGAAAGAAGAGCCCTAATCAACAACTTGATGTCATCTTTAAGACTAAACCAACAATTAAGGTCAACAACTGCAACTGCAACAGAAAATTACAAGCAATGTCTACTCCTGCTTCTATGCTAATTCTTTTTCTGAAATATACCAGACTTCCAAATTGCCAGTTGTTTGAATTTATCTCCTAATTATATTTTTTGGTTCACAAACTCTTATTTGTTTTGGGTGGCTGCATTTTACAAATAGTGACATGATCGAATATCAGTATATAGCATTTTTCATTTAACAAGCTAACAAGCACAAGCTCCACAGTCCAATTTCCACCATTATACTGTTGTAAGCCTCTCTAGCAGGCACAAATCTACATCATGATACTACCCAATAGTTGTCAAAATGTGGTAAATTAAACAAGAAAGAAGGTCAACTGTTACCAAATTGGGTCAGAAGAACCACATCTGTTATTTCATATAGCAGTTAAAGCATAAATTATACTTTGTTTACTAATAGTATTTAAATGCTAAGACTAACCGATGACACATTAGAAATTTTGTAATCCCATCCCTCAAGGCTTTAAGAGGAAAAAATAACGCAGATAAATATACCTTCATCAATTAAATAATTACCCCGCAAAAACAAAGCCTACCAATCAGGAAGTAATTAAGTTATTAAAGAACAGGCAACTAATCAATTATTTGATGATAAGTAGCAAACCTGTTGTCCATGGACATAGGTTGGAATCACTAAGCCACCCCATGATTCAAAGCGGTAAACATCCAAGTAATTTTTCTGGTAAAAAGCAATATAATTGCATCAAATATAGAGTAAACAAACAATTGCAAACAAAGTAAAAGGAGAAACTTGGTTCATGAGAAACATGACAAAACTATTTACACAAGACATACCAAAAAATGGTCCTACAAACATGAGTTAGAGTACTAAATCAGGAATGTCCTGATTGTTTAAGGGCTGTTTGGGTCACTTCAGTTCTTGATTTTTGGTACATAATAAAAAGTTGTATCTTGGAAAATGGATTGATGAAACAAAGAAAAACCACTTTTAATAGTTTCTCTAAGTTGTGACAACCTGTTTTTCTGTTTTAAAAATACCAAAACAAATAAATAAATATATTTTAAGAAGGCATTTTTCTTTGACAATTGCGACATAAAAATCAAAAACAACAATCAAACCAAACAGACCGTTAGATCAGAAGTCAAATGAACAAAAAAAAACATACGCAAATAGACAAATCCTGAGCTGAAGTAAGCAGCTCATTTAGCTACTTAGATCAAGGTAGTTGTCTATCATCAAGAATGTAAGATCAGAAGAAAAGGATGAAGGATTGTCTTGGGCAAGTAACCACAATGGTGCAGATTCAGAACCATGTTGTGAGAATCACTAGATGCAAAAACTAAAAGGAAGAACTGTCTACAAGGTGTCAGATTCTAACCCCTAAGAGTCCATAACAGGAGGGCCTCAAGCAATTGTAAAATCCTAGGTAAGTTCAAGAAGTTTTATATAACCATAATTCAAATGAATATGATGTATGTGTACTGGGCAACAATATGGTGTACAAACACTTGTACCACAAAACTAAAAGGAATACTCTGATTTGTAAATGCATGCATTTCTCACAATCAAAAAACACCAATGCATACAAGAAAAACACAATTACAAATAATTTTGACATCTTTCCAGCACCAAAACTCTCCATCTTACACCAACAGAAGTCTCTAAAGATTCTAGAAACACCAACTGCTCCTCAAGAAAGATAAAAACCACTTCCAAATTGCCAAGTAATCTCAAAATGTACAAACAAGTGATAATGAGCCTGACCATGCTTATAGAACATAACTAATCCTTCTATCTCCTCTAGGAGACAATTAAACAGTCATATAAAACGAGCAACGAAGATAATTTTGTCATCTCCCTGTCATTGACATATCTATAGAAGTGAAATTCCAAGAAAGAATATTGTTAACATGAGAAAATAATTGAGAGACAGGAAGGGATTTAAATAATGGAATTGGAAACATAACAAAACCGGAAATCGGGTCACAGAATCAGATTGAATCAGTCCAAATAAACTGCCTCTGCCTTGAATTTTTTGAGGCCGATAAAAAATCACTCAAATCAGCAATACAAAATAATTTCTAATAACATATGAGTTAGAAAAAACGATTTAGTAAAATATGCAAAAAATTGAGTGAATAATAACCTAAAGGAGCATTTTACGAAAATAAACAACCATTCATCATGTTTTGTCTACCATTTCTAGATGATTCGTGAATCACCTGTAATGAAATGGAAAAAAAATGTAACAGTGGGCTAAAATCCCATTTCAAAATGGGAAATACATTGCACAACAGTTGTTACTTAAAAACTTGACAGGAGCATATGCAAATTAGAAATTCTATAAAGATGAGGAAAGAGATGAAAAAAGGGCACTTGACTACACCAAATATCTTCCCAAAAACAAATAAAAGACCCATCTCCAACTTTATATTTAACAAATGTAGAAAATGTAGTGAATCCCTGAGATATGAATTTCCAAATGCTCCTATTGTCACCTTTACTCATGCCTTAGCATACCGCCTATTCAGTTGCAAACCGTACTCTCTTTATAATCTTAAACCACAGAGAATCAATATCTAAAGGAAAAAACTAAAACAATTTACCAAATATCGCAATGTTTTTAGACTCAATTTCCAATACTTTAACCCATTTAGATTTGGACCTATATATGTGTTTCAAATTGACTAAATGATCTTGCTTAATGCCACTAGCTTTGACGAAGGAAATACCCTCATCACCTTTGCAATTTTATTGGCCAACTGTACTAAGACCTTAAATAATGACAAATAATACAGAGGAATACTAGAAAGTAGGAAACTTGATGAGTAATTTATGTTTTAGTAGGGTTGTTTAGAAATTTTATATTTAGGTAGGACTATATAAAAAAAATTTACTTTAGTTATCCCTCTATATAAGGTTGTAGCCTCCATTGCCATATTTGGTTTTTAGTTGAATTAAAATATTTTAAGCATAAGAACTTAAGGTTCTACATCAAAGTTCTCAATTCTACAAGTGATAGCATTTATCAGGATAAGCCATAAACCCATCTACCAATTAAATAAATTTAAGTTGCCCAGAGATTTGAGAAAACATACTCAAGAACTCAAATAGATAGACATCAAAATGGGGATGACAATGAGTGCTTAATGGTCAATAATAATTAATAAAAATAACACTTGACATGGCTTGTAATAATCTGAGAATGATGCAGGATACTCACAGCTAATATCACCCTCCCAGATGCAGAAAATCGTTCTCCAGCAATATCTATTTCAACTGTAGTTTCAGCCCCTACAGCCGGTTGTGAAACACATGCCAGAAAATGGCGAACTACCAACTCATACACTCTCTGCAAACAGTAAAATTATAAACTTAAAAAATGCAGTAAAAGCCATCATCCCTAATAGGGACCAAAAATTGCAAGAAAATATAGATGAAAAACATGTTTAGAGTGGTTATAACAAATGTACTTACATGATGATCTTGACTCCATCCAGTTTCACCGGCAGAAAACTTTGTTGGGTGAATGGGTGGATGGGCTTTATCATCATGTCCACCACTACTAGGGTTTCTCCATAATCCTGCTCCAGGATCTAACAGTCTTTGAGCATATGAACCCCATAAAGGATGATGTTGTTGTTCTTGCACAATTGTCTGCATCAGGTTAAAGAACAATTTATCCAAGTTCAAGAAATTTTGGCACATTCACAAAGTTGCAGCTAGAAAACTATAAATGTAGAAATATAGAAAACAAAAAAATTATGATAAAGAAAGAGGAGAAATTAATGGAGCAACAGGCTGGCACAGAGAAAAACAGCATCTTTTGAAAGGATTCAATGATATCATCGTGGATTAGGGCCCTAGATAAATTGAATAAACAAAAAATCTGATACATACTAAATCCAGAATTTCATAAGAAACCAAAACCTTGACAAGTTCCAAAATTGTGGAGAACTGCTTTCAGCTTCAGAATAAAATAAAGAGACAACAAAATATCATGACCTTAACTGAAAATACTGTCTGATTTTATGTGTCATTCACCTTATTATTAATTTCAATATGGTAATTAAACTTCAAAATACACATCAGCAAAATCACTCAAATATGATTTTATTTCAATAAGTTCATGGTTGCTAAATTTTGGAAGAATGTCAACCACATTTTTTGGCTGACAACCAAGTAAAATCTTTGTAATCTAATTTGACAACTACAAAATTGGCCAGCTAAATTTCTGCATAAATTCAACAATAGTGTCCTTATTATGTGATTTTGCTTACTTTCTACAGCAATTCTCATGCACCTCCTCTAGCAACTTTGCTCTATGATGCAGGACAGGTTGGAGGGTTGGTTGTAAAGACATAAATTTGGGTGTATATAGACGCTAGGATGGGTAAGAACTATAGAAGGGAGGCTATGGTTTGTAAAAGGATGAATTTAGGAAGCAAAATTAATACTAATAAAGATTTATGGGCTGTTTGGGATACCTGTGAACAGTGTTGGTGAACAGTAACAACAATAAATTTAGGATAAATTAGTTTAAGTTTCACACCTAAACTTCCTTGGACATTGTAGAGAAAATCATGTTTTTAAGAGATAATTTTGTATATTATTAGTTTTTCTATTTTGTTATAAAATCCATTAATCATGAAATTATATTAGATTACCATAAATCATGAGATTTGATTAGATTTCCTATTTTGCTAGGTTAATGTGTATAAAACTGACATTATTGTTTGGTAATAGAATAAGAAGAATACAATTCTCTTTCAATTGTTGATATGGTATCAGAGCAGAAACATCTTAGGACTGTCATTTAGTTTTTGGGGCCTTCATTACCGTTAATTTCTATTTTTCTTTTGTCGAGTAGGGTTTTTTTTTTCTAGTCTTCATTGCCGGATTTTCCAAACTCTGCTTATCTATATTTTCTATCAGAGAAACAGAGTATTCTCTTGCCCTTTTTTGTGTCCATCCAAGAAAATGTCAGAGATTGAAGAAGTTACTTCTGTGACTAGATCTAATCAGGGAGCCAAAAATTTGCAATATGGAGAATTGCAAAACATACAATCTGCCTATAGGCTCGATAGAAAGAATTACCTAAAATGATCTCAATTTGTTCGCACAATTCTCAAAGAGAAAGGAAAAATAAATCATCTCACAAGTACAGCCCCTAAATTAGACGATCCTCACCTCGAACTTGGGAGGAAGAAGATTCAATGATAATGGCCTAGTTGTGGAATTCGATGGTTCCTGAAATAAGTGATACTTGCATGTTCTTAGCAATTGCAAAGAAGATTTGGGATGCTATTCAACAGACCTATTCAAAGGCGAAAGATACAGCTCAAGTTTATGAAATTAAAGTGAAAACAATGGCTGCAAAACAGAGAAGTAAAACTGTCACTGAGTATGCCAATCAATTAAAGTCCTTATAGCAAGAACTTACTCATTACAGGATGATACAAACTAAATGTTTAGAAAATACAACTGTGCTGAAGGATTACATTAAGCAGGACCGTGTCTATGATTTTCTTATTGGACTTAATCCAGAGTTTGATCAAGTGAGAATTCAAATTCTTGAAAAACAAGAAGTACCTTGTTTCAATGAAGTGGTAGCACTAATTCGAAATGAAGAAAGCAGAAAATGCCTAATGCTTGAATCACAAAGCACAGATGGCTCCGCTATGGTGGCTAGTGGCACTACCAAACCCGAAAAAGAAGTAGCTCTTCCAATTGAAAAAATTAAACAAAACCGAGAAGAATTATGGTGCACCTACTGTAAAAAGTCTCACCATACTCGTGACAAGTGTTGGAAGCTTCATGGAAAGCCTTCAAGTCGTGAGTGAAACCAAAGAAATGATCAGCCCAAAGGAAGTGGACAAGATCATGTGGCAGCAGCATTTTAAAGAGAAGCAACACCACAGGAGTTGAGTAATCTCAATCATGAGGAGATAGAGGTTGAGATCCCTCATCAACAGTCTTGAAAAACCTTCAGATAGTGCTTCTCTAGCATATTCAGGTAAATTTCTAATTTCCTTTGGATTAAATGCCTCGGATATTACCTTTGCCAACTTATGGGTCATGGATTCTCGCGCAACAGACCAAATGACTCATTCATTTAAATATTTCTCAACCTATACACCATGTCCAAGCAACAGGAAAATAGCCTTAGTCGATGAATCCCTAACTACTGTTGCAGATTTAGGTGATATTAAAGTAAACCCACACATAACATTAAAAAATGTTCTTCGTATTCCTAAATTGTCTACCAATCTTGTTTCAGTTCAAAAATTCACTGAAAATTTATCTTATAATGTGAAATTTCACAATAGTTATTGTGTATTACAGAACAAGGATTTGAGGAGGACGATTGGAATTACTAGTGAACAAAGTGGCCTCTACTATTTTGAAGCACCAAGTCGGTCAAATATCATCACAAACAGATTTTCCTTTGTTTTAGAATCTATTTCATCCAATAAAGAGAAAATTTTCCTTCGCAATCGTCGACTAGGACACCTATCATTTCAGATTGTTAAGACCATGTTTCCTCTTTTATTTACAAACTTAGATATTGAGAACTTTAATTGTGAAGTGTGTGAACTTGCTAAACACAAACGCGTCTCTTTTTCAAAAAGCAATAATAAAAATTCTATTCCTTTCTATCTTATACACAACGATATTTGGAGTCCATCTACTATTTTTAATGTGTCTGGGACTAGATGATTTGTTTCTTTTATTGATGATTGCACCCGTGTTATATGAATTTTTCTACTCAAACATAAATCAGTTGTGAGTACCATACTTCTAAATTTTTGTTATATAATAAAAAACCAATTTGGAGTAACCATTAAAAGATTCAAGTCAGATAATGCAAAAGATTACTTCAACCAAACACTTGCCTCATTTTTTGAGAAAGAATGAATAGTTCATGAATCATCTTATGTTTATACCCCCACAACAAAACGGGATAGTAGAGCAAAAAAACAACCATCTCCTTGAAAAAACCCAAGCTCTATTATTTCAAACAAATATGTCTAAGTCTTTTTGGGGAGAAGCAATTCTTACAGCCACTTATCTCATAAATAGGCTACCTTCTAAAGTTTTGGATTTTAAGAGTCCTATGAACATCCTTTCGACATTTTACCCAAACATAAAGACCAACAATAATCTAATCCCTAGAATTTTTGGGTGTCTCTTTTGTCCAAATCCATATTTAAACAAGAGGAAAATTAGATCCGAGAGCATTAAAATGTTTGTTTGTGGGTTATTCATTAACTCGGAAAGGATACAAATATTATCATCCTCCTTCCAAAAAAATTTTTGCCTCAGTAGATGTCACATTCGATGAAAACAAACCTTATTTCAACACTCTTCATCTTCAGGGGGAGAATCCAATTAAGGAAGATGAGGATACTGGCCATGATTCCTTATTTGATACTTCATCTTTGCTTGAACTTGAACCTAGATCCAAACCACCTAAACAAACGCAGCTGCTTGAACAACAACTTGAAATACAACAATCTGAAATACAACAACTTGAAAAACAACCCGAAATACAGCAGCCTGAAACACAGCCTAGAGAGCCCCAAACAAAGTCTGATTCTGCCCCTGGTGATGTAAGATTTGATAAGGTGTTCACAAAAAAAAAGACGGCCACTCATGATCTTGTGCAAGTTCAATAGTCCAATCCAAGTCTTTTGAATGAGATAACAATTTCTAACTCTTCATTACAAGATAATCTTGAAGTACAAGAAAATAATGACAAACAAGACCTACCAATTGCTCTCCGAAAAAAAACCAAAGAATGTACAAAGCGACCATTGTACCCCCTTGCACAATATTTATCATTCCAAAAATTTTCACCCTCACACCAAGCCTTTCTTATAAGCTTAAACACTATCACCATCCCTACCAACTTATCCGAGACTTTATCCAATGAAAAATGGAAACAAGCTATGAATGTGGAAATGGAAGCATTAGAGAAAAACAAGACATGTGAATTGGTGAAGTTACCAGCGCAAAAGAAACCAATAGGCTGTAAATGGATATACACGGTGAAGTATAGAGCAGACCGATCAATTGCAAGGTACAAGGCACGATTGGTAGCCAAAGGTTACACTCAAACATATGGGATTGATTACTTGAAGACCTTTGCTCCTGCTGCAAAAATGAACTCAGTAAGAGTATTATTGTCACTAGCAGCTAATTGTGGTTGGGATTTACAACAGTTCGACGTCAAGAATGTTTTCTTGCACAGGGAGTTGGAAGAAGAGATATATATGGAGGTTCCACTAGGATATGGAAAGAACTTGGCTACTGATATTGTGTGTAAATTGAAGAAATCTTTGTACGGTCTCAAACAATCACCAAGAGCATGGTTTGAAAGGTTTACTAAAGTCATGTTGGCAAGTGGTTATAAGCAAAGTCAGGAAGATCATACACTATTTATCAAACACTCTCCTTTAGGGGGAATTACAGTGCTTTTAGTGTATGTTGATGACATAACAATAACAGGAAATGATGATACAGAAAAACAGGTGTTGAGCAAATGCTTGGCTAAAGAGTTTGAGATTAAGGCATTAGGGAGGCTAAAATATATCCTTGGGATTGAGGTTGCACACTCTGGACAAGGGATTTTTATCTCTCAACAGAAGTATATTACGGATCTTCTTGAAGAAACCGAAAAAACTGCATGTAAACCAGCAAACACTCCTATAAATCCTAACCTTAAACTTGGTATAGCAGAGAAGGATATCACAGTCAATAGGAAGATGTATCAAAGGCTTGTGGAAAAACTCATTTATCTGTCTCACACAAGACTAGATATAGCCTATGCAATAAGCGTAATTAGTCAATTTATGCACAATTCAAGGAAAGTTCACTTGCAAGCTGCTCACAGAGTGCTACAATACCTTACAGAAACACTAGGAAAAGGTATTTTATTTAGAAAAAATAGAGGTTTGGTGCTAGAAGCATATACTGACGTAGACTATGCTAGGTCAATTGTTGATAGAAGGTCAACCTCAAGATATTGTACCTTTCTTAGTGGGAATCTAGTAACTTGGAGGAATAAGAAGCAAAATGTCGTGGCTCGATCAAGTGCAAAGGCTAAATTTCAGGCTATGGCCCAAGGCATTTGTGAGTTACTTTAGTTGAAGATTATTCTTGAAGACTTGAGGATTAAATGGGATGGTCCTGTGAGATTTTATTGTGATAACAAATCCGCAATCAATATTGCTCTTAACCCAGTACAACATGATCTGACGAAACATATTGAAGTGGACAGACATTTCATTAAGGAGAAGCTAGAGAGTGGATTGATATGTACACCCTATGTTCCTACATGTGGTCAACTTGCAGATGTCTTAACTAAAAGATTGAACAGCTCAGATTTTCAGATAATCATATCCAAGCTGGAAATGAAGAATAACTATTTACTAGCTTGAGAGGGAGTGTAAACAAAATCATGTTTTTAGGAGATAATTTTATATATTATTAGTTTTTCTATTTTAGGAGATAATTTTGTATATTATTAGCTTTCCTATTTTGTTGTAAAACCCATTAATTATGAAATTAGATTAAATTACCATAAATCATGGGATTTGATTAGATTTCTTATTTTGCTAGTTTAATGTGTATAAAACTAACATTATTGTTTGGTAATAGAATAAGAAAAATATAATTCTTTTTCAATTGTTGATAGACATCACAGCCAAAATTCCATGGCATCACACCTAGGGTTGAATTGCATCACACAACTCAAAATAGCATAATTGCTAGGTTTTTTTATTCAATGACAAAGCTCCTCTAAAAGTATTATAACATTAGGTATTTATAGACTTAAAACAACTCTAAAACTTTTAAGTAAAAGACTTCTAAACTAGTCTACATCCTATAAGGATTTAGACTCCTAAAATAAATTAAAAGAAATAATAATATTCTAAACCCACAAAAATTATAAAATAAGACATTTAAATAAGTATAAAAACTCCTAAAGAAATAGGGAAAGATTTTCCAACAAAGCTGAAAATTACAAAATTGTCTCTTATTTAAAATAATAGACTAACTAGATGCATAAATTAAATCCTAGATACTCTATGATTTGTCCAATAAATCTCATATTAAATTTAGACCACAGTTCTAAGCTTAAGTCCTTGAATTTGAATTTTCTTGTCTTCCTATTCTCTGTCATTCTAGCTTCGCTAATTGCTTTCTTTGCTTCTTTTTAGCTCTTAATTGTTTATATGCATTGCTATTTTCACTTTAATGCAACCTCTCAAAGTATTCCGTTTTAGTCTTGATTGTCCTCTGCAATTCCGCATTCCACCACCACTTTTCTTTCGAAGGTAGTCCTTTACCACTTAACTGACCTGGAACTTCCACTACCATCTTATTATGTTAGTTGTCATCTCCATCTATATGGTGTTCGCCTCAACGTTCGAACTCCAAGTACCATGTTTTATGATCTCACTACTGAAAGTCACTTGCTCTTCTCCTTTCAAGTCTCAACCCCCCTATTCCTTTATGTGCAATTTCCTAACTCCTTCCCACCCCTCTTTAAATATTCACAACAAGTACACCAACCTAAGTTGAACTATGAGTGCCTCTTCTAGTATAATTTTGCAGTCCTCACCTACAACTTAGTTAACCTTTCTTGTGAGAAATAAACCAATTTGGTTTTTATTTTGCCCACTTTTCATAGCAACTAGGTGTTTGTCCTTTTTATGAAGCAACTATTCACCATGATTAGGTCATGAACCAAAGCAAACTACAAGTTTTTCCTTTCTTGCAGTCCTCACCTACAGCTTAGTTAACCTTTCCTGTGAGAAAGAAACCAATTTGGCTTTTATTTTGCCCACTTTTAATGGCAACTAGGTGTTTGTCCTTTTTTATGAAGCAAATGTTCACCGTGATTAGGTCATAAACCAAAGCAAACTACTAAGTTTTTCCTTTCTCATTATTTTTTCTGAACCAACAACCTCATTGTACCCTTTCATTCTCTTAATTCTCACTTCCCATGCATCCATTTTTCATGATGTGCTTATGTGTAGTAAGGGAGAGAGAGAGGAAAAAAAAAAAAGCATTCTATGTTAAACCTCAAAATACATTAAGTCACATTACATACATCTTTAAGAAGTATATAACAAATAAAAGTGCAAAGTCCTAATATTCATTTAGAAGGGCAGCAAATTGGGGGAGGTAGACACCAAAAATATAAAGCATCTTGTTCAATGTCTCACTCCAAGCGACGTTTGTGGGTTCCATCAAATTTCCCAAAGTTTCACATACTAAATATGCTGCCACCATGATGCCACAAAAGATAAGCAACATATTAAATTTCCTAAAGTTTCACATACCAACCATTTACAGTTGTTTAAATGTCAATGTTGACTTATAAATATTCCTAGCATGATTATAAGAGTAATTTATGTGATTTGTATTATTTTTTCTTTATTCTCTTTCCCAATTTAGGATTTAGGTTGTGTATAAATGTACCATGTACAGAAGCTTTAAGATATGAATGAAATTCAGAGTCTTTACCTTTGTTCTCAACATGGTATTAGAGCTTTCATTCCAAGGAGTCTAATTGTTTTTTTTCGATCATCTTCTCCATTTGCTCTATTTTTTTCCAGTGGATAGAAAACAGAGACTGTTACTCAATTAAAGGGCCTGTGGATGTGCGTTGGTGCCACCACCCTTCTAGAACAGTTGCCCAGCCACCGACCACTGTTCGCCATAAGGGGCTTTGCCAGAAACCCTTGTCAGAGCTTCACGCACCGCCTGTATCCGATCCACGCGCCAGAGCGTCTCACCCTTTCTTATGACCTTTTCACATCAGATCTTGTTCGAACTACTCAACTTAGGAATGCGATTCTAACCAGGTGACTCTCAAACTAGGTGTCATTTGTCTGCTTAAAGCTTGTGGATCCAAAGACCTTCTTTGCCAGACTTTGCTCGAATCAAGTCGCCTGAAGCTTGCAACTCCGACCAAGTATTTTGCTTCTGCCTAGGTTTCTTTTTCTGTTTGGGTTTGCGCTTCTGCCTAGGATTGTTTTTCTTTTGTCTAGTTTGCTTAGAAAAATTGGTTGCTCCTGTTTTTGCCGAGTTTGATTATTTTGATGCTCTCTGTGGATTTTGTTTTTTATTTGAGGGTGCTATCTGCTGGATGTGGTTGGTTATTTGGGTCCTCTAATATGTGAGTTCGATTTCTCAGTTGTGGAATTTTTGATTTGCTAAGCTATCCAATTCTAATCTAGTGGGCTATTGAGTATTATTTTTCTGTTTTAGCGGATTTATTTTTGTCTGGGTTTGGTGATTTAAGTTTGGTAAAAATGACTGATGATAAAAATATAAAAAATTAGTGAAAATCCATCCATTGGAATCTCAACATCTGAAGGTCTCTCCATTGATGAAATATAAACTCTCAGGCATCTATTATCAAAACTTAAATCTAGTTCCTCAATTGCCTCTTCCAATTTTGTGAAATCAGATACTGCTTTTCTTGCCACACTTGATGATTCCTAGATTATAAATTTTGGAGCAAATAAACATGACAGATTCTTCAAAACATTTTTGACCTATTCACCTTGTTCTAAAAAGAATATTGTTCATATAGCTGATGGCTCCCTAGCTTCTATTTCTAGTACAGGTTCTCTTAAGTGTGCTTCTACCATTAATCTAGCCTTTGTCCTCCATATTCCTTCTTTCCCTATAAATCTTTTATTTGTCAGTGCTATTACAAATGTTATTAACTGTAAAATTGAATTCTTTCCTACTTATTGCATTTTAAAAGATTTGACCACAAGGAAGACGGTTGGGTTTGGTAAATTACATGATGGCTTGTATATTCTTGAGAATGCTCTGAGTCCTCCATCCAAAGTTTTGTTAGTAGATTCTAGAACCATTCATCAACAAATAATATAGTGGCATATGAGATTAGGTCACCCTTCTTTTTATGTAGTTAAAAAACTTTATCCTAATTTTTTTGAAAAATGCCAGTTGGATACTTTATTTTGTGATGCCTGTGAATTTGCCAAGCACACTAGACATTCTTATTCCTCTAGTAATAATAAAAGTTCAATTAATTTTATGACAATTCACTCAGATGTTTGAGGATCTACTTCTACTATTTCATTGTCAAGTCATAAGTGATTTGTTACCTTTATTGATTGTTGTACTAGATTGACCTAGATGTACTTGATGAAAGCTAAAGATGAGGTATTTTGTTGTTTTTCAATCTTTTCATACTCGGATTAGTACACAATTTGATGCTAAGGTAAAAATTTTGAAGTCTCACAATGGTACAGAATACACTAATGGTTTTTTTCGTGCATATCTAGATTCTAAGGGTATTATCCATTAGATTAGTTATGTAAACACTAGTGCTCAAAATGTGATATCTGAAAGGAAAAATAGACATTTATTAGAGGTAGCTAAGTCTCTTATGTTTCCTATGAGTGTTCCTAAAGTTTATTGGGGTGATGCAGTCCTTACTGTTGCATATCTTATTAATAAGATACCTCTTAAGAGTATCAACTTCAAAAGCCCTTTAGAAATCTTAAAAAAAGTATTTCACACACTGTTCTACCAAAAGAATTTGGTTTTGTGTGTTTTGCCCATTATAAGATTGGCAGTAAGTTGGACACTAGAACTCTTAAATGTGTTTTTGTAAGATACTCTAGTACTCAGAGAAAAGTTACAAGTGTTATCATCCCCCTTCTAGGAAATACTTTGTGAGCATGAATGTTACCTTTAGGGAGTGCCTTATTTTTACTTCACCTCACACTCCTCTTCAGGGGGAGCATAAAAAAGAAGAGGAAGCACTAGTACCTCCTTTACAAATCATGAGTATTGAACACAATTCAAAGAAAATAGAACAAAAAAAAGAAAGATTGGATAGACCAGATTTAAAAACATACAATCGTAAGATCAAGGAGAATAATGCCACCATACATGTTATGCCTTATCCAGCGTCAACTCTGCAATCAGTTTCTGAAATCACATGTGGTAAGTCTTCTATTATTCCTAATTCTGATTCTATAAATCTTAATTATTCTGATTCTGAGCCTATAACTAATAATATTGATATTCCCATAGCTATCCGAAAAAGGGTAAGAGCATGTACTAAACACCCCATTTCCAAATTTGTTTCTTACGTCTCCTTATCTGCCTCCTATAGAGCCTTTGTATCGTCTATATCTTCTGTTTCTATTCCACAGGATTGGTAGGAAGCAGTTCTTAACGAACAATAGAAGGAAGCAATGATGGAAGAGATGAAAGCCTTGGTAAAAAACAAAACTTGGGAGCTTGTTCTTCATCATCAGGAAAGAAACTAGGTAGATGTAAATGGGTGTTCACTGTAAAACATAGAGCAGATGGATTAATTGAGAGGTATAAAACCAGAATGGTAGCAAAAGGCTTTACTCAGACTTATGGAGTAGACTACTAAGAAACTTTTTCGCATCAATTGAGAGGTATAAAGCCAGATTGATAGCAAAAAGCTTTACTCAGACTTATGGAATAGACTACTAAGAAACTTTTTCGCCTATTGTGAAAATGAATACCATCAGAGTCTTGTTACGTGCAGCTAATCTTGATTGGGATCTACACCAGTTTGATATTAAAAATGCTTTTCTACATGAAGAAATAAAGGAAGAAGTATATATGGAAATACCTTCAGGCTTTGATAATGAGAAGACAAGAGGAAAAGTATGCAGATTGAAGAAGGCGTTGTATGAGCTTAAACAATCACCTAGGTCATGATTTGAGAGATTCAGTAAGGCTATAATTTCATTTGAATATTTCCAAAGCAATGTTGATCATACTCTGTTTATTAAGCATTCTAATGGGAAGCTTACTTTGTTAAATGTCTATGTTGATGATATGATGATAACTAGAAATAAAAAGGAAGATATTGCCCGTCTTAAGTAATTACTGGCTAGAGAGTTTGAAAGTAAAGATTTGGAAAACCTGCAATATTTCTGTGGCATAGAGATTGCTATATCAGAAAAAGGGATCTTAATTTCTCAAAGAAAGTATATCTTGGATCTTCTGGAAGAAACTAATATGTTGGCATGTAAGCCAGCAGAGTCTCCTGTTGAGGCTAATCATAAATTACAAGCTGACTTGGATGATTCGGTGGAATTAGGAAGATACTAGAGATTGGTAGGAAGGCTGATTTATATTTTACATACTAGGCCTAATATAGCCTATGCCGTAAGTGTGGTTAGTCAGTATATGCACAATCCTCGTAGTTCTTACCTTGAAACGATATTCCGTATCTTGAAATACCTGAAGGTTGAACCAGGAAAAGGATTACTTTTCTCCAAGCATGGTCACCTAAAGTTAAAAGCATATGCAGATATTGATTGGGCTAGGTCTCCTGATAATAGAAGACCAACATCTAGTTATTGCACTTTTATGGTTGGAAATTTAGTTACTTAGAGAAGTAAAAATCAAAGTGTAGTGGCTCACTCAAGTGCTGAAGCAGAATATAGATCAATGGCTCAAGGTGTTTGTGAGTTACTTTGGTTAAAGAAGATTATGGAAGAATTGCAATTTACAGAAAAGAATGATTTATCCTCATTCAATGATAAAAAAGCTACTATTGGGATTGCTCACAATCTGGTTCAACATGATCTAACGAAGCACATTGAGATTGATCGATACTTCATAAAAGAGAAAGTTGTGCAGGGTGTGCTGAAACTTACTTATGTGACTTCAAATAATCAAATTACTAATATGCTCACTAAAGGACTAAATGGAAAGCAATTCCACAAGTTAGTTTTCAAGTTGGGCATGTGCAATATCTATGCACCAACTTGAAGGAAAGTGTTGACTTGTAAATATTCCTAGCATGATTATAGGAGTAATTTATGTGATTTGTATTATTTTCTCTTTATTCTCTCTCCTAATTTAGGATTTAGGTTGTGTATAAATGTACCATGTACAAAAGCTTTAAGATATGAATGAAATTCAGAGTCTTTACCTCTGTTCTCAATAGTCAATATATTATTGAATTAATGTCTAGAAGAAAAAACTCATCAATTTTTCCAATGTCAAATGCAATACTATCATAAGAAAGTTCCATAGAAACTGAAAATGTGATATCTCCAACCAAAAGAAACTTGAAGAGTGCATAGACAACTCTGTTTAAGTGAAACAGTACGTTCATTTAAGTGCTAATCAGGATTTGGAATCTAATTCTATAAAAGATAAGCACCTCAATTACAAATAATATACATTTTGACCTAAAGGGTATGGCCCAGAGCACAATAGATTGTTGTGTAATGACATAGGGATCACAATTTAAACCATAGAAAGAGACTCATTGAAACATAAGGGGCAGGCTACATACATTTTACCTCCTAAAAACCCAAAATGAGGAAGCCCCAAGTGCTAGAATACCCTTTATATGCACACATCCATATATATGTGACGATATGCAAACTCATTGTCATCCTTTTACTCACTTTACAACGCTTGCAACATTAACCCATCATGCAAAAAGTATGCTGTTAGATAAGGGCATTTTACCAATATAATATTAATTATCTAAACTGTCAATCAAATCGTTCTTTAGTTCATATCTTTCTTCCCCTTTCATTCTGTTTTTCCAACATTTAGTTCTTTTGAGGAAATAATGATACAGGTAGAAATCAACATTTAGTTCTTTTGAGGAAATAATGATACAGGTAGAAATTATCACCATTACCAAATATGTGATAGAAAACAGAGTTACGAACATGCAAATCAGTCCTGCTAGAGAAGCCATCTGTCTCTGTACGAGGATAACTAATGAAACCAGCTTGGTATAGATCTTCTGCCACCTATGAACGACAAAAAGAAAAGCAAGGAATAATGAGTACAAGATATTTTCAAAAATTAAATCTGTAAAATCATGTTAATGCAAATAAAGGTTTTAAAAGCATAAAGTATAATAGATCTCTACACACAAGAAATATCGAAGAAGAAGGGCAACAATTAATGAACCAGAGGGAAAAATTGGAGAAGAAATTTGAGTGAAGGTGATGGTGGTATAGCAATTTAAAATACACAATCCAATACTTCCTTGGATTTTCTAAAAAAAATAGACTATTTCGAAGCACCTGAAGCGTTGAAAAGCATTATGTAGAAACTCTTCTACTCAACATTTAATTCAATGATTCTTTTGTCGTTCGCCTAGCAGCATTAAACTAAGTGCAAGAATACAATTTTTGAAAGAATGGTGACATTCTATGAAGGAAGCCAACAAGTCTAAAACAATTAATGGAGAATATAAGCACATGCATGCATCTCAAAAATGTATAATATCACAATTGTTTACCTTCATGGTGTGTTCAGAACTCATCCGAAAATATCGCGAAGCACGTTTTTCAAGCTCAATGGTACTCAAAGGATATGGAGGGTACTTATGCTTCTCCTGCTGTTGAACCTTTGTTACCTGATTGTGAATTAGAAAATAAAAAGATCCAACATTCAGCAAAACTGTTACTTTAAACTATAATATATCAAGCACATGATTTCCATGACATACCGTCGCAGCTGGTTCCTGAACACACATTTCATAGAGTATAACAGCAGAAGTGTAGTCAAAAAGATGTCCCCGCCTGCAAAATTAATACTAGTAAATGTTAAGCATATGACTGATATAACTCAAAAAGGAATTCTAATAAACCAGGCCTTCACAGTTTACATCCAATTGAAGGTAGCAATTCCTTCATCTGATTGGTGAGAACAATTAATAGTCCAAAACTCTTCTGGCTCATGTGATTGTATCTCCCAATAACGTTCCACAATAAAGCCAAGCGTAGGGAACTGCAAACACAAGGGAAGTGGAATGACTAATTCATAACACTGCAAATCCTGGTTCGAAACTCAAAGCAATTACATTTTCATACTTATAAGTTGTCAACTAGAATCATACCTGACAAGGCCCATAACTTAGAACAAGATTTCTGTCATCTTGAGCAGAATCAATGACAAACTTATCTCTCAACAACATGGTTTGAAACCGAGTGAAAGAAGCACCAATGCGGAGATCAATTTCCTGCAAAATATTAAAACTTAAATTTTATTCCCTCTAGAAGGAGAATGTAACACAAAAGAAAAAAAAAATTGAGACAGGGTTCATGTTAGTTGCTGTATTTGATAAAATGAGTTTTATATAGGGAATTAGGCTAACACATTAATAACGAATGATATCTTCACATATTTAGATAATATACTGAGTCCTTAAAACTAACTTCATATTAACCATAAGAAAATTGGAAACATCTGACTGGACGAGGAGTCGAGGACGAATACTTACTTGCCTGGCATCCACAGCATCAGAAAAGCATTTATTAGGAGAAACAAGATTTTGGACTGCCTCATGGATATCCCTGTTATTTGCTAAATCAAACATCAGAAAATATGTACTCAGAATGAAAGAAAATCAAGAAAAGTAAGAACATTAGCATTGAAAACCTGTCAATTAATGCAGAGAAGTGAGCTCTTCGTATAGTAAGATAGCGATTTGCTGCCCCACAAACATCTATCACTTCAAATGCAATGTTCTCTCCTTCTCTATCACAATCAAGCCACAAAATAAGCCACTGGCACCTTCTAGCTTCCTCCTCCAGTGTCCTTCTAATATCCATCTTGTCCTATCCAAAAATCAATTGAAGATAGGGTGAATTGAAGCACAATGCGTATAATTAGAACAAGCATATGAAGTAATAAACATAGTGAGAGAAGAAAGAGAGACCTCAGGGACGAATTTACGAACAGGCGCATGATATAGATCTGCAGGATCGCAAGAATGCCACTTACGGTAGCGATCTTCGAATTCGAGCTCCATCAGGTGACCAGTGACGGAGGTCATAAGCATGTGGCATGGCTGCCCATCAATCACGTAATTGAACTCATAGATTCTGTTGTAGCGAGACCGCCCATCTCTAACTCTCAGCCCATGTTGTTGATTCCTTGAGAGTATAGCCGCCACTGCTTTCGCCACAGATGGCTTCTCTGCCACATTCAAGATGTTAATCATTGTTTGAAGGATTTTGGATAGCTTTTGAAATGGGGAAATGTGTGAAGCGATTTCGTAATGTTTGAGAGAGGGTTTTTCTTTTCCCTTTTCCCGCTAATTTGAGATTTGACACATTGTTTGGGAAAAAGGTTGGGCGGGGAAAGGAAAGGGGGCTGAAAGGAAAATGTCATTCTTTGTCTTTTTTTTCTTTTTTTTCTTTTTTTAAAGAGGAGAAATGAAAAGAAAAGAAAAGTTAAAGCAAATTAATTTTTTATTGTTTGAAAAATTTTAAGTTATTGAAAAAAAGGTTTTGAATTCTACCTAAATGCTTAACGTGGTTCATATTAATTCACTTTAATAAAACAATATTGTAAGACCTATTCATATTTTTAAATAATAAAAATATTAAAATTAAAAAATAAAAAATAAAATTTAAATTCAAATTCAAATATGGATTTATTCTTATGAAAAACATAAGTTGGATGAGTGAACAAGAACCCATAATCCATCATTAGACTACGTTGCGCCGTAGAGACCAACTTATTTGACCTCTTCCTTTGCCTCATAAAGATCAACTAGGTGGGGTAAATAGGTGATGAAGAGATACTTGAAATCGCAAAAACAAGTTTCTCTGTGGCATGATGTATTGAATGTAAGAAAACAAATTAGTCAAGAGAAGAGAAGAATTAGGAGTAATATAAAGAAGAGAAGTAAAGAGGTAGTTTCAAATATTTCACTTGCTTTAACTTCAAAATTTAAATAGGTTCTAGCCACCTTTTCAATCAACTTCTGTAATTTTTTTTTTTATTTTATTGTTTGAGTTATTGCTGAATGAATTAAAACTCGCGGTGATTCCTTTTTCTTTATTTTATCTAGTTTTTGTATTCAATAAATACAAATATTTCTAAATTTGTTAATTTGTGTCTTTCCAGGCATGAATATGGTTTTATTTTTGTTATTTTTAATTCCCTTATGAATTTTATTATTCCTTTTATGAGATTTAATGAGTCTTCTTTTAGTATGTCTTTTTTTATAAAAATATTATGTTCTCTTAAACTTTTGAAAGTATTAGAGTTAAAAAAATTTTGTTTTAAATTTACTATTGATGTTTAAGTAATCAGACTTGTTTAAAAACATGAAAGTCATTTTGGTAAATCAGTTCTAATACTCTACTAACATGATTGAAAATTATAAAAAAAATTCAAGTCAATTTTTTATTTTGATACTTCTTGATGTATGATTTTATATTTTTATTTTCAAATTAATATGTAATTTTATCAATATAAATATAAGGTTCATGTTTTTCTCTTAAAAAAAATTAATAGCTTTAGGCAGAAAGCATTCAATGAATTTAGAAAGCCTTTGGTATATGATAAGTGAGTCTCCAATAGCGGTTCCATGGTAACTAATAGTAGTTTTCTAGACTTTTCAAGCCTTTTCCTATTTATGATTCATCAATGGTACTAATAGTTTGAAAAATGATATGTTGTATATTTTCTAGTTGATTCTCTATTTAGTAATTATAGGACTTCATTTCTATAGATCTATTTGATTTTTGAAAAAATATTTGATATTAATGATTCAGTTTATCTATTTTAATCTCTATTCTTGTAAAAACCTTTTTGAATTTTTAGATGGTTTGCTCTTCTACATCCAAATTTTAATTTTTTAATTTCAATTTAATCTTTTTTATTATTTAAAAATATAAATTGTGTTCCCCTCAATTTTACTTTACCAAATTTTATTGATTGTATGTTAAGTTAATTAACCCAATATATTTTACATGACTAACATTGAGCATTTGCCAAAATTTTGGAGGCCCAAAAAGGAAATCAATCACACAAGATGCCAATAGGCCAGTGCGCAGCAAGGCTAATGGGCCTATGTAAGGCATGGTCTAGCTATGGCTAAGGCTGCATTGCCTAGTTAAGGCCAATGTTGCATGGTCCACGCAGAGTCGCACGGTCCTATGCTAGGGCCACATGGCTTTGCCATGGCAATAGATTGGCTTGGCCAAGGTCGCACAACGCAAGCATAGCTGCATGGCCCTGTACTAGGGCCGCACGTCTCTACCACGGCTTGGCCTAGCCTCCTTAGGCCTCGTTTGCTCACTCGGGCCCTTTTCGCCACCTTCTTGTGTAATTTTCAGCTTTTCTTTTGGTCTTCCAAACCTGTTTGGTGGC
The DNA here is from genome assembly GCA_948193065.1 of Aleurites moluccanus. Lineage (NCBI taxonomy): Eukaryota > Viridiplantae > Streptophyta > Magnoliopsida > Malpighiales > Euphorbiaceae > Aleurites > Aleurites moluccanus. The sequence continues at coordinate 3,936 of CANXYC010541883.1, read as the reverse complement.
CCATTTAGTTTTTTTTTTTATTTAATTTTTTCTAATACTTTTACTAAAGAAGAAGTTTCGAGCCAAAACAAAAAGGAAGTATGCAAGTACTTGACTTGCAAGGATTTTATAAATTATTTTGAAAGTTTTCTTAATTGTTATTTAGGAAGCATACATTATTTTGGAGCCTATTTTAACTAAATAGGAGAATCTTTGGCTTACACACCAAATAGTCTTCCTATTTAGTAGTTGGCTAAGGGCCTCATTGTGCCTATAAATACCCATTTACCTCTTCATAGAAAGGGATGGTAATTTTGGATTGAAAAATCGATCGAGCAATCGAATTTTAGAATTTTGAGAGAATTTCTTTTGAACTTGATTTTTAAAACTTTGAACTAAAATCTTGAGATTCTTTTTTCTAAAATTTTTGAATTCTAAAGAACTTTTCTTAAATAATTTATTTTTTTTTCAATTCAAAATTATAAAAACTTGATTTTTTTGAAAACCAAAATAATCTTCTTTTAGAAGACCAAGGAAAACATGTCCTTATTTAAGTTCTTCTTGTAAAGAATACAATAAAAATAGTTTCTTGGTTGTATTTCTTTAAGAAAAAAAAAAGCAAATTTTACATTGAATCAAGAGTTGATTCAATCATTTTTTAAGAACAAGCAATCCATCTTGCATTGACGTATTTGAGTTTGGATCTTTTCTCAATCGATCTTTTCCCAATCATCAAAAGTAAAACATGAGGGCGAATCGCCGAATCTTAATGTCTTGAGGTTGGAGTTAGCAATTTCATTAAATTTCCTTGAATAAACATGTGAAAGCTTGTGCAATCATATGGATTTATGGTGATTCATGTCACACAATCCATATGATCTATATTTATGTTTGTATATATGTGTACTTTTCATTTATAATTATTTATTGTTATAATTGAGGATATGCATGATGAATATATGATGCTAGCTTTAGGTTACATGAAATTTATCTTTATTTTCTTTATGACATGATTCACCATGATATGAAACACACACCCACACTTTTGAATTTGATTGTTTTATGGATCAAAATATATATTTGAAGTTGTTTATTCCATGCCAAAGAATTTAAGACTTTGAAATTGATTTACATTGAGCAAACATGGCCAAAAGGTCATCAAACCATTTTCCCCAAATAAAAATGGCCAAAGGGCCATAAAATTGAGGTCTTAGGCACAAGGACAGCTTGGCCCTTGCCTAGAGCAAAGCCTCACAGCTCTGCTCTTTGATGCCCATATTCTTTGATTTTTTCATGCCTTTTTATGTATTTTGACCTACTTGTTTGCATCTTACGAGTAATTTATATTTAGAAAACCTTTTGAATTTGTGTTTAAATCATGTTTGGATCTTGAATAAATATTGTGTGATGATTCTCATGTTATATACATCAACATGTTACTTTTTACTGTGATTAAGTTGAATTGTGTAGTTTAGGTTTAAAGCATGATGTTTTATATGTTTAATTTCTAATAATGATATTAGCATGATTTAGATATTTGTTAATAGTATCCATATGATCATGTTTATGATGTTTAGCTACTGCTATGTAATTTTTATCATATTAAATGACTTGTTTTGATGCAATCACATGTGATTTAATATGATTAGCATATATAATAACCTTGGCATGCTTTCTTTGTTTTTAAATTGATAATATGTGATCACATTATGAAATTAGCTAATGTTTTTAAATTAAATGCCTTGAGTAATTGCATGTGTATGAATTAAACATGATATATATAATGAATAAATGAAAGCATGATTTATATATAGATGTTGCGTGCCATTTTGCCATATATATTGGAATTGTATTTGTTTGTTAAGACTAACCATGTAGGAATTCATCATGGAGAAGTATATTATATGAGAATCATAATTCCAATAATTTGCTAAGGCAAATGGGTCCATATGCATTTAGGCCCAAAAGCAAGTTTACGGCTCTAAAGGCCATATTGATGGTTCGATGATCCAAGTTCATTTCTCCTTCCCTTTTTTATTTAGGGTGTTAGATGCATGTTTGTATGGAATATTTTACTTTTGATGGATTGTGCATTTATACTTGTTAGGTTATTTAAAGGATTCATTTATCATTCTTTTTCTTTAGGATTAGTGTGTTTATTTGGGTGAATATTGAATCTGTTATATCAAATATTTTTATGTTATATTGTTTATTAAAAAATATCATGATAAATTGTGCAATTAATTATATAAGATATAATTTTGTCTAAGGATACTGAGTTTTAAGTGAGATCGTTTGTGACTCCTCCAATCTTTCCTGAAAATTATACTTGGCCTAATTTCTGGCACAGTTAATCATGTACCATAATAGAAATTTATCTTGCCATGTGAATGTTCAAATTATTGATTATTACATATATAAATTGTTCATTCATTAAAAGTATATCCAAATTCTTGGTTATTAAAACCTTTAGCTTAGAGTAAAAGCTAGATGCAATGGCCAGCGGGCTAAGGTGTCTAACACCTTTCCTAATCTGTACTTAATTTTCTTATATGGATCTCTGGATAAGCCAGCCTAGTACTCTGCTAGAGATACAATCGCCACTTATTTTGTAGAGGAAGAAAATATATTATAAACGGTCTCAGTAACACTTAAAAAATAAGTGGCGACTCCTTTTCTCCGATTTGATTTATCCTTTCCGTCTTCCTTGAGGCTTTGAGCCTAATGGAACCTGAATCATCACTGCAAAAGACACAACAATGACACTTAAATAATGGTAATAATAAAACTAGGTCATTTGTTGTACTCACCACACTTCTCAAGTAACAAATTCATAATAATCCACAAAGCTAAAAATGTTTGTCTTACTAAACATAAACTAAGTTATTAGTCATTCCACATGTCTTGCAATTAGGGGCAGAACTATGTTGGTGTATGGATCTTAAAAATTTATTTTTTTACTCATATTTTTTTTATATATATTTTTTAAAAAATATATTATGGCCCAAATTTTTAAATATTTCATTTTTTATGTATACTTTTTATACATATTTTTATATGTGTATGTTTAGTATAAATATAACACCTTAAAAATAAAAATCACTCATATTATCTCATTAACTTGAAATTTATTTTCTTAATATTGTATTTGGTTCCCCCAAATTTTCATGTCTAGTTCCACCCCTAATTGCAATGTTCCTTGCCTAAATTCTTCATTAGGGTTTTGCCCAATAATATATGACTTTTCCATCTCACTTTGCAGAAGCTTTTGATCTATTTCGACTACTAATTCTCATTTGGATCTACATCCATAAAAAAAGTTATGCAATGTACAAGATGTTAAATGAATAATGGGGTTTAGTTATACTAACAATAATGGAAAATCTTTTCTTCATAATACCAAATGTTTCTTCAATAGCATTTTACAGTGAAACATGCCGATAATTGAATAACTCTCTGGTATTTTCATGACCACGTCTTGAATACTCCTTCAAATGATAACGAACACCTCTATAAGGTGCTAGTAACCTACTCCATAAAGGAATCTAAACAAAGTGAAAAGATTAGGAGTTCGCCATTACAGAAATATCAAGGAACATTAGAGAAGCACAGAGAGCAATGAAAAGCAATATGATTTCATTTAGTAAATTGTATTGTGTAGTCACATCATTCATTTGAGGAGAGCTATATATTTATAGACTTAGTAAAATAGAAAAGTCAGCTCAATTAAACAAATTAACTAACTATTAACTAAAGTATGCCAACTCAGCTTAAAGCTAACAGACTAACTAAGAACCTAACTAACTTGAATTAATTTTGTTTCAACTAGCTAAATACTAAAATATATACTAATGAATAACTTATAATACTGCCCGGGGGGGGGGGGGGGGGGGGGGGGGGGGGGGGGGGGGGGGGGGGGGGGGGGGGGGGGGGGGGGGGGGGGGGGGGGGGGGGGGG